>JAMKQA010018862.1:0-33884 GCA_024699735.1 Posidonia australis
GCGAAAGGAATTTAAAAAGGAAAATTGATTATGGTTTTGTTTTCCGCGGTTTTCGTGGGGTGCGTACTGGGTGACTTTGGTCACTCATGCGTTTTCCTTGTGGTTTTTTTCGCAGGTGCAGACATGCGATTGGTTTAGCTTCGTGCATATAGTCTGGAGTTTGCTAGTCGCACACACAGGTTCCTGGTGGTTAGATATTTTACTGTTTAGCTTTAGTTTTCCCGTAATTTAATTTGTTTAAATTATTGTGGAAAATTTGGGACGTGACAGAGGGGGAAGATAATGTTAGAGATATTGTTTTTGAAGAGAAATTTATTTCTCTTTCTACAGTTACTATTGACGATGATTAGGAATTAACTCTTGACATTATTCAAGAGGACAATTTAGAGCAAGACATTGTTGATCATCTACTTATTCAAGATGAACAAACTTAACTCCCTCAAGAGCCAATGCTATTTAGAAGGTTCACTAGAGAGAATAGAAGTACGATTTCAGATGATTACATCGTATTTCTTCAGGAACATCAAGTAGATAATGATTTGATAGGCGACGATCCAATCAACATTCATCAAGCAATTAATGGTTTTGATTTTCAAAAGTGGATAGATGCCATAAATGATGAGTTTAAATCTATGATGGACAATAATGTTTCGAATTTTATCTCATTACTTGAAGGCGTGAAACCCATTTGTTGCAAATAGATAATTAAAACTAAGAGAGATTCACAAGGTAATGTGGAAAGATGTAAGACTCGTCTTTTTTTTGCACCACTAAAGCTCGCTTGTTGCTAAGGGATTTACTCAAAGGAAAGGCATTGACTATAACGATATTTTCTCTTTAGTTTCATCAAAAGACTCTTTCTAGATTATTATGGCATTGGTTGCTCATTTTGATCTTGAACTACACCAAATGGATGTAAGAATGTCATTTTTCAATGGTTGCATTGATGAGACTATTTATATAGTGCAACTAGTACACTTTGTATTAGATGACATAAAGAAAATGTTTTTCAAACTTAAGAAGTCCATTTATGGTTTAAAGCAAACATTTCGTTAATGGTATCACAAATTTCATCAAGTTATCATTTCGTTTGGTTTTAAGATGAATTTGGTAGATAATTGCATACATCATAAGTTTAGTGGAAGTAAATATATCTTCCTAGTCGTGTATGTTAATAACATACTTCTTGCCACTAATGATAATAACTTACTTAAAGAGATTAAGTTGTTTCTCTCAAACAAATTTGAGATGAAAGATCTTGGTAAGTTTCTTTTGTATTAGAAATCTAAATACTTCAGAATCATTTTTGAAGTGTTCTTAGATTATCATAAAAGAACGACATAGAAAAAATCCTTAAAAGGTATGACATGAGTGGGTGCAAGCCAGGAATATCCCTTGTGGTTAAGGGAGAAGTTTAGTATCACACCGTGCTCTAAGAATGATTTTGAATATAAGGAAATGTAAAATATTTCATATGCTTCCTTGTCAACATGTAAAACTAAAGTGTTTAGTTTTTGTCAACATGCACAATCCTTTAAATAATGAAAATACAATAAGCAACTTGAAACAAAATTTTAATGTACGAAATTGTAGTCATGGAAATTAATCCACAAGATTAAAATAAAAAAAATGAAAAAATGAAAATAAATTTATCGTATTTCCCTCTATTCATAAGTAAACTAACAATTGTTTAGATAAAAAAAGGGACAAAAAACTTCCTTAAATAAATATAGTTTAGAATCCTCACAAATAAGATAATCAAATGTAAAACTCCAAAAAAGAAGAAGGATAAAGAGCTCTCTCATAAATAAATTTTAATTTGTTTTCATTGAGTTTATAACATCTGATCTATTGCATTTACATGCACTAGTCTCTCATAAATCGATTTTAACTCGTCTTAGACCCTACTTGGAACCTCCTAAATGTAGAAGTGAGATTCTGATATTTTTCTAAAAGTTGGCTTTTGAAAGTATTTATAGAAGCTAGATTTTAGGAAACTATTTAAAATCCTGTTTGACAAATAAAAGTTCCACTTGTAGTAGTTAGATTCTAGCAATAGTTAATTTACATATTTACCCCCTTACAAACCCTCCTCATTGTCCTTCTCCTTGTCGTCCTTGACGCTGAGGAAGTTCCTACACTGGAACATAAGGTGCTTGACCCTCTCGCACTTCTTGCAGGCGCCGCAGGTGTCATCGACATTTGACCTAGTGGTGATCTAGGTGAGGATGAGGAGGCCCTGGAAGTTGGTGTAGGCGTTCTCCCCTCTCTTGTCGGAAGATCCACTTGCGACAAGTTTGGCGGCTGATTTGGCCTTGAAGGAAGCATCCTTGTCGATGGTGGGGGCATAAGGGTCGCAGCCGATGGTGCTTTGTCAAATGTCGTGGGTCTACAGGACAACGCTATTGTGGACCTAGTTGTTTGTTGACATGTGGACTCTCCCTGTCGTCATCGACATCTTGGCGAATTGTGGAGGAGAGAGATAGAGAGTTAGGGTGAAGGTATAGGGAAGATTTAGAGACGAAAGAGAAGGAATGGGATTTTGATTTCCTCCCTTAATTGGGATTTGGAGACGAAAGAGGAGGACAAAAAGTGGTTGACACCATCGAACGACTTGGAGGGCTTGCAGTCGCCAATTAGTAGGAAAGGAGGAAGTAGTAGGGCACTTGTGGGCCGGTGGAGAGAGGAGGAAGGCCGAGCAACCAGCAGAAGCGCGTTGACGACAGGGTTGGGTGCTGACAGCGAAAGAGGAGAGGGTTGATGACATCGGGCGGGAGGAGAGGAAAAGGTGGGTGGTGAAAAATAAGATTAGATTGCCACAAAATTGTTCACAAGGATATATATATATATATATATATCCAAGATATCACGAACCAAAGATAAATGGATACCCATTTAAATGGCAATATTGTAAATATTGATGGCATTCCTGAGTAATTAATAAAAAAAAGACTAGTAACGTAATTATATACCTCATTTATCCAACTTCTGTTAGAAACTTCCTCCAGTCAATTCCTGGAAAACCATAATTTTATACATGATTTCTCTCATTCAGAAGTTGTAGCTTCTGTGAAAAGTGGGCTACTAAGATCCTATTTGGAACTACTTCTAAGGTTTTTCATGGTTTACTAGAAGTTAACCATCTAAAATTCACTTAAAAACAGTTTCAAACAGGATCTTAGTATATAACATCATAACACATCATATCTAATATATGACATCATCATGCATCATCTGACATCATCATGCATCATCTCTTGGTTGTATTGGCTACTTGCAGTTTAGGATTCAAATCGTACCAGTAATAACTTATTGATGGTATTTTCAATAGTAGTTTCCTTCTACTGGAACTAAAATATTCTCTCTACCTGTGAGTTTTGCACTTCATCAAAGGTCAATAAATTCCTCACCTACGGTCTGATCTCAAAAAATAAAAATATGCATTTTCACGATGAGTCGTGGTTGGCTAGAAAATTTTATTTGGAATTATCTAGTCCCAACTTTTACCTGCTGTAGTGTGGACTCATGTGAACCCTGAATCACAACTTTTCGGTGTTGCATCACTGTTGCTACAGTCATTTGCAACAAGATCCAACGGTTGCGGTTATTAGCTCATGTAAGCCCAAGGTATGGCAGATCCAACACTATTTCCTTGATGGTTGTGGCTCCACAACAGTTTTTTAAAACTATCTACCTTATTGTCAAAAAAGAAAAAAAAAGAAACAAAAGTATAGCAGATCAACACTCTATTTAGTCGTAACGTTTAAGATAACAAATAAGAAGAAACTAACAACCAAGTAAACCAAAATTATGTTTCAAAATTAGTTATTAACATAACATGCAATGGCGATGCATGGCATATCGGACCATCGCCCCAATTTGTGTAAATATTGGTGATAAAAAGACTTTGACCCATTGCATTATCCTCTAAAAAATGTGAACAACTTTTATGTGGCTCATCATCTATTTTTATCAACTACAACAATCCACCCACCTGGCTATTTATCACCCCATTTACTACAAACAATTCAATCATGAGAAGTTAAACTCTGATGGACCTAGCATTTCAACTTCGGAATGTGCAATAGCTTACTGATAGATGAAGTACTAGTCATTCGGTAAAGTTCATCATTAGTCCAAAGCAACCAGCTGTTTATGAGATTATGTCGTTACAACAACTTATCCTTTTTATGTAGAGGTTTTGGAAAAAAACTAAAGGCATGCAGAACAGCATATGGAGTCTTCCAACACACAAGAATGAAATAAAAATAAATCAATGTGCTGTAAATAAAAATATTTGACTTCATTACCGGCCAAACAGCATATACACTCTTCAAGAGGAGTATCCTAACAAGCATCAATATATTATAGGATTTTGCATATAAACATACTACTAGATGTGGCTGTTATAAGTTTAACATGGTTACTAGTTTGTAGCTTTCATGACATTTATCAAATTTTACAACCCACAGAGGGGACTTAAAAATATGTCCAGTAGGGCAACTCAAGGCTTGTCTAACGAAAATGATTACTGTCACTACAGATAGATATTTCTTTCTTGGTGCAGACAAAATGCCAAAAATCATCATTAAAAAAAAAAATCTCGCACTTCTCAAGATATAAAAGGGAAACATCTCGCACCAACAAGTTCCCCGATGATCCATCCGTATCTTCACAAAACCCAATCCCTTAGCGTCATCTCCAGAACTTCCTGTATCTCCATTTCCAGGAGATTCACTAATTTTGAAATCAACAACTGTTAGGAGTTTCATTTTAAAATGCAAATCAAGAAATATAATATGTTCCCACAATGACATGGATAAAAACTTCATCATGTTAAGGACTACAAAAAAAGAAGGGAGAATTGAAGTCTCAAAGAATAAGCTGGGCCAGAAAATCTCAGGGATTTATACTTGCAAAATCATAAATAAACTAAGATATTGTTAAAAGAGTTCTAATTATATGGGCATTAAACTTTATCCATGACAATCAAGAGCAATAGGTCGAATAATAATAAGCACATTAACTGGTAATTCGTCAATCTAGGTTTTCCCTATTTCTTTTCATCCCATAGCATGTTTTATGTTGTTGTTTTTCTATGTGATGATGATTTACACATTATTTGGTTCATAATTTTAGAGAATATGCCTTTTCCCTCACTAAATTAACAGTGTAAGCTTTAGAAACACATGGCAACTAACACAATGGGTATTTGAAAGTGACGTCAAACGTGGAGAGGGGGTGAGACAGAGGTGCCAAATCCTTGGGGAGAGTAGAAGTTTAGCAAACTTGAAGAGGTTCTATGAAAATTACCCTAAAACGCATGTTTGTATGTGAGAGATGTCATCCATACGCCCATGGGCCTGCTGATGGCTAAATTGCTGGTATAGATACTCAACTTTTTTTCCTCTGGAACCATTCTTAGAAAATTAGATTAATCTCATGGAATCAGTTGAAATGTTATTTCACACAAGTCTTAACTGGGATGAAGAGCTGAAATCTGGAAGAGAACCCAAGCTTTCCTAAAACTTAAGGAATTCCCCACAATTTTATCAGAAGAAAAAATAATCATAAAACAATGGAAATAACTAAGCTGAAATGGTGTATAAAAGAGAACTTACTTGATAGAAGTCAACATATTTATGCTAATGCCATTTTCAAGAGGATGATCTCCGTCGTATAACATGATCATCAGCAGAATAATAATCCGCAATAAGCCGGTAGATGTACGATGGATTATGTCCTCCTCTGTAAAAGGAAATAGTCGAATTAATATCAGACTACCTATGTAACCAGCGAGAAAGTAAACAATGTTTAATAAGCCAAACATTATCAAATCCAAAGACATGCAATAGAAGGATAGATTGAACATATGTAGTCAGAACATAATATTTATTAAAAGTGTTCATTAAAATTTGCTGATACTAGGAAACTTTAAATCCTAAAGTATACAAATTCGGGACAAGTTGAGAAAAAGAAATCACAAACTGCAGAAAAATTCAGCTGGTTTGCAAAGTCTAAATCGTACACTATTTGAATTATCAGTAACGCACTTGAAATGAAATTGATATAATGATATTGTGTAAAATAGTACTCACGTATCAGTAATGAAAAGACTGACTAGCTTTGGAGGAACATAATCAAATGCAGGATTGGCCACATGTAGAAGAGGAGGATGATCTCCATTAGCAAAATCCATACAATCAGAAAATTCACCGAAATCCAATAAGTCAGCTGGAGATTTCTGATCATTTAGCAAAACCTCTGGATTATGAGGGTACAGCGGGCATAACTGCCATAAAATTAAAGTTTAGATCAAAGAATTATAAGGTATCGACGAAAGTTAATACCATATATAGCAGTATTGTACAGCATTTTAACGAAAATGAAGATACAGTGGTACTATCATCATCAGACATGAAAAGATTGAATACAATGAGATATAACCATGTTAACGAGATAATGAGATAAATAACTAATTAATGCAGAATCAATCAAGAAATATTATGCCACCTCCATCCATATATGATCACAGTTGGCATAAATTGGTTCACATAATAAATATGTTTTGAGATCCTTGAACAGTTTTATGTCAAGTTTAGGTAGTTCTTAAATTTCACCAGCTTTGACTATGTTGTACATTTCCAATGATAAGATGATGATACACTTTCAAACAAAAATAAACTTTTAATTAGGGAATGTCAAATTCTGTTTAACAAAACAAATACACCGTCACTTGACTTAAACAATATAATCATAATTCTAAGAGCTTACCGAAGCTGTGGGCTTGAAGTGGTGCACCCAAGCCAAAAAAGCGGACACCCTGTTTGGCTACTTAAAAGAGTGACACATCATCCAACAGTCAGAAATCCTATAGGGGTCAACTGCTATTTCAATCAGGACTTCTTATTTTGTGATAGGGTATTGAGAGATGAAAGCTCCAATGGCATTTTCCTATCTGTGTGACTCCCTCAGTAGGGAGTAATCCAACATTTCCACTACCAATGTCACTGGTTTTCCCATAAATAAGCACCCCTGACAATGGGCTCTTTCTAATTTTCTTTTTCTTCTAGTACTGCTGTCTCACTACCTCTCTGTTTCCAATCTTTTGCCATAGCATTTATGTCTTGTTTCTCGCCCATTCGCTCATGCTCCCTCATTTGGTTCTTGCCATTTCAAACTTACTTCCCCAATTTCTGTCTATAAATGCCTTTTTTCCTGATTTTCTCTTTCCGTGCTTCACTGATATTCTCTTTTGTTTCACTCTTGCACTGAGTTTACCGACCCTTTGCTACAGGATTAGCCCTTCTGTTCCCTCACTATATTAACATTGCTCTCCTTCGCTCACGTTCTCTCACAAAAGATGTGCGAGAAATACAAAGAATAATATCAGGAAATGGCTGAAGAAGTATGCATGACTTGCTGATGAAAGAGGGGAAAAAGAGAGCAAAAAGAGCTCATTCCATCCTACTTACCGATCAACAAGCATCTAAGATAAAATTTCACAACTAACTGGACAGGCTAAGCACATCCATAGATGTATTTTTTTAATCACGTAATGATTTGTTTAAATCATAATGCATTGCAACTATCTATCTGCTTTCATTTGATGATATTGCACAAGTTATACACATATTTCATTTTCATCCAGAGGGTAATGCTTCCATGCTGCCATTTAAAATTTACTGAGCCTAAATGTCCAATGTCTGCTTAGTGTATATGAAGAAGCTATCTTGTTTTTTTAAAATTCAGAACTGGTAGTTCCAGAAGCATTCCAAAAAGGAGAATATTTAAAAGGAAGTATCTCATAACCTCATAGTTCCAGATGTATAATAACAGACCTTGTGATTGCCGGCAACTACAACAAAGGGAACGGCATGCCTTTGAGCTGCAAGGGCTAGCATATTTATCCCAACTGGAGCTATCACCCCACCATTGGCCATGACAGCATGTGCTCCAACTATCACCTTCAAATAACATCTATTGTTACAATTTGATAAAAGACTTAAATGTACTAAAAGTCAATGAATGCAACGTACCATATTTACTCGAGAAATCATGGCAAAAACAGCTGAATCTGTAATAACCGTTGTTTGCAAGCCTTTAGCAATCAATTCTTTTGCAAGAACATGCCCCTGGTACCTAGATAATATAAATAATTTCAATGAGATACAGATGAATAAAAAAAAATACAAGGACAACCTAAGGTGATCAGACATTATAAACTAATAGCCTAACCAAGCATCTATAGGATTGATCACATGAAATCTGATGTTGGACCAGACCTTGGAGCACCTTCTGCGATAAACACCCGAAATGAGCGCTTCTTCTCCTTTGCTGCGCAGAGGAATTCTTTGACAGTTCTTGAACGGCCCAAAGTTAAAATGACCTCACTGCACAATAGCAACTATACCATCAGCAGTAAATTAACCAAACCACCACCAAGAAGAACATGATGAGATGCTATCAGAAAGTCCACTAAATATGACAATGAATAGACCTCCATGGTCGCAATCACTTGGTCAAGTGGTAAAATCTCTTTGTGGTTGTACAAGAGGTTGGAGTGGTGGTTGTAAGGGGCAACTATTATGCCATTAAAAAAAAAAAGGACCTCCATGAAAGCAACCCAGAAGACTAATTGAATATTTTATTATTGAACTACAAGCATCAGTGCCCACTGTCAATATGAAATTTCATCATGTGGAATGTGCAGAATGACTCAAGATGGGGTTCGTGCACAAAGAAACCAAGGAGTGATAGGAAATGTGGGGAAGCAAGTTTTCGTTTCAACATCCCATTCCCGAGAGATTGTGAACACATAGGAGAAGTAAAGCAAGGGAAGTGTGTTTCCCTTCGTTTCCCAAACATACCAAGGTGATTTTATGGGAAACCAAACAAAATCTAGATTTTCGTTTAGTTTTCACTTATCATTAATATGAACAAATACATGCCTTTTATTTTCCCTTCATTCCATGATAAGTACAAACAATAGAAATTTAATAAAAAGGAGAATAATTTCAATTGCTTTTTATGGAAAATGATTTCCTTTTTGACTTTAGGATGTACTTCCATTTGTTTCTTATCCAAAACTAGCAATATTAAGTAGATCTTTGTCTGAACAAAACATAATTCATTTGGACAGTTACTCCAGTTGCAGGCTATGGGTTTGAATCCTAATGGATGTAAAACTTTTAAATTTAAAAAATGAAGATCTTTGTAGATGCAATCATAGCCACGACAAGATTGATTTTCTAGTAACAAAGTTCCTTAAGTTTGAAATAAGTAGTTGCTTTGAAGAATTAAACAGGTTCTTTCTATAGCACGTTATTATTTAAGAATAACAATTCTTATATCTGGCATCGAAATCATAATCATCATTTGGAAAAAAATATTACTATGTTTCATGTAGAGAATAAAATAAAGAAGAAAGTACTTTTGATGTATATGCTCCACTGCTTGCTCGGAAATCAGCTCATGGCAAGTGTCAATTTCCTGAATAAGTTCGTTGATACCCTCAATAACATCATGCTTTAACTTCCGAGTCCTCTGGCTTTTATCAGCTGCTGTGAAGGAGAAAACATACGATACAAAAGTCAAATTTATGAAGGGTCTCATACTGTAAATGACCTCTTATGTTCTTAGCAAAGTGTCCTTAACAAAATTAAGCCTGATCATAATAAAGATAAGTTGACTGGCTGTTGTTTATATGCACAAGGCAGTTTACTTAGGTAGTAAACTAGACAAAATGGAACCCAACCAAACAAGTGGAAAGGTAAGAATGAGAACAAAGTTTTCCCTATATGAAACGATGAGAACATGTTTATCTGTTGCTATATTATGGAATCACTGAATGAACATACATCTGCTCTTTCCTTCAGAATCACCCCCAGCAGAAGAGGCATGAGGAACTGCAGCTGCCTCAGGCATATTTTCAAGCAGAGTGTGCAAGGAGGGTGCTCTGAGTGTGATTCTGGCAGCAGCTGCAACTGCTACTGCTGACAATGCCGGGTTTTCACCTAGTTCAGATATGTCTTCATCATCGCTACCAGCAGAGAGGCCCAGACCCTCAACTACAGTTGCAGTAGATGATAGATCCTCTTCCCTGATAATGTGTAATACGCGCCTCACAATGTTCCCAGCAGCAAGCTCTGTGAATATCATCCAAAGGCACAACAAGACACATAAGCAGGTATCATAAATGCTTGCCAAACTTGTTCTTGTTTAATGAAATAGAAAGAAGAAGTAAATTCCACGTAAGCCGGTAAACCTGTTATTTTTTTACGGATTTCTAAGAAATGCACATTAGAATGCAACTCAGTAGTATTTTTTTTCCCTTAAATTCATAGTTGCTAGGTGCTTAGAAAGCAATGATTCATGCAAAATACTCTAAAAAAAAGATAACCCCAGAGAAATAACCATTCTTTCAAATTTTAAAACACTTACAATATTAATTAATATGAAATGATTCTTGCAAGAACAATTGCAGATTCACATTAATATATGTGAAGTAGCAGTGTGAGCAAACAGGAGCTTCCAATTTAAGTTTCTAAGCTTGTGAGGTTGTTAATATTTGAAAGTGACATGCTTACAAAATCCAACATTCACAATTCACTATAAAAAACTCAAGGATTACTTGAAGCGGTAAAAAAAAAAAAACAGTCTAAGGCTACATTTGGTAACGATTATTGACAAACTGATTATAGTGAAAAGCTAACTTTTTTTAAGCTGGTCTTGTTGAGAGCTTATTCTTGTTCCTTACAATCTTGTTTGGATGCATAAACATGAAAAACAATTATTTTTTATTGAAATGTCCAAATTAACCCCATCCTTGACCTCCTCCTATTGTAACTTGTCGACGAGCACGAGGATCTTGGTGGCTGGGTGTTGGACCTTGAGCTTATTGACGATGGTGGCCACATCGTTTGTGATGAAAAGCTTGTCTAGATTATTGATCACCATCTTGTTCATGCATGCATTTATCGAATAACAATAGTAGTACCATTTAGGTTGAGAGATGTGCGGGTAATGACGGAGAGCTGCTTGCAGACATCGATGTTCTTAAGAACGGGCTTGCCGACTCGTCGTTGTCCTCCAAGACATCTTCGTCTGTTACGTACCCTTTACTAGTTCCATCTCATTCCATTAAAATCCACTAGTGGAGCTAGGGTTTCTCTCCCCTCTTCCCCCTTCCTCCTTTACTGGCGATGGACCATGGCGGTTCCCATTACCCTGTTCCGAAGTGGAAGCATGATGACCCTTTTGGTGACATCAACATCTGCTTCCTTGAGGCCCTGGAGAAGACGCAGAATAGCGTTGTTGACGTCCTCGACGTGTAGGCCATGAAGAAGCACGTCCTCTCCTTTGAGCATCGCCTCTGGGACAACCTCGAGGCACGAATGAAGCACCTTGACAAACTTGACAAGTTCACCGACTCCAAGATCAAGTTCCACAACGAGATCGAGTGGCTCAAGGTCCTCGCCGATGGGCTCGAGCTTTACCCCGACCTCGTCGCCTTTAACGTTGTCCCGTCCATCATTGACTTCCTCGAGCACGACAACTCCGACATTGCTGTCGACGTCGCCGGGCTTCTCATGGACATCATAGACGATGAGAAGAAGGTCGGCGAAGAAAGGAAAAGGAAGAGCGGTGGAGAGGACGATAGGGATTTGTTTAAGAGAATAGGATTCCTGGGTAGAGGGATTTTTGTTGTAATATTGGATTTTGAATAAGGACAATATAAGAAATACATGAAAAAAGATCCTAGCATTTTTTAAAAAAAGTTATGAGAAAAAAGCTACTTCTCATAGCTTTTTTTTTTTCCAGTGTTTTTTATGAGTTTTACGCATGACAAAGAAACTAGCATTTTTCAAATAAGCTGGCCGTTTTTTGTAAATTTGGTTCATTTTCTTTCTTTGTAAGTGATTATTTCTAATAAGTTGCAGAAAATAATCGTTACCAAATACTACCTAAGGCACAAAAATGCTGGTGATGTTCTCGTCCAATCAAATTCTCACAACGAAAAACAAGAATAGAATGCAATGGACGAAGTAGAGTCCCAGGATAAACAAATCCATCTATTGCCATAACCAAACAGCACCAATTCACAATTCACAAAACTACCCGACATTCCCAAGACAAAAAGAACCGAAAGAAGACGGCGTCAAAAAGAGAAGGCATACCCACAGGATTGGCCGCGATCAGCTGCTCCCCGACCGCCTTGACGGCGTCGATGAGCGCGTTGGCCTGGTTGGTGTGCGGCACCCTCTGCTGCGACACGACCATCCGGAGCAACTCCGCGGTCTGCCTGGCGGTGGCATGCGACCCCTCGATCTTCCTGAAACCACCAAACGAAACACAGACGTTGGGGAATTCTGAAACACAAAGTCTTTTTTTTTTGTGTGTGGGATCTCTTTCAATTTTCAGGGATCGGAGATCGTACCGTCGTTCGAGCTTGTGGACGAATTCGTTGACGGTGGACTGAATATCCGGCATGGTGTCTGGCGCTGGAGCACCAGGGTTTTGGTGAGGGGGAGGAGGAGTCCGCGGAGACTGACGAGGAAAATCGGAATAAACAGCCAAGACGACGACAAGAGTGAGAGACAGAGAGGCCCCCGGGAGGCGGGCGTGTGTGTGTGTGTGTGTTTTGAGTATGGTGATGAATGGTAGGTTATTACATATCATCTGCCACGTTCTATCCAATAGGGAAGAATACAACAATTTTTTACCCATTTGAAAAATTCAACGTGTATATCCATTATCCTGTTATTTGATTTGTTTTAATATGTACTGAATGAGTTATGTTTTATTTGATAGTTTAATCTATATTGGTTTATCCATTATCCGGTTTTTTAGTTTGTGTAAATCAAATTTAGAAGATATATAACGGATTTCTGGTTGTAGACAAAAGTGTTAATTGGTTTTCTGTGAAGTATTTTTTGAAATATATAAAACTATAATAAGATTATATCTAAATAGAGTATAAAATCTAACAAAATTTTTTAAAGCAATGTTATTTTGTTTTTTGACTTAGAAAATGTTGATATACATTAAGTTAGATCAAAAATATTGTTGATTATACTTTAAGTTAGAAAATACTCAGAAGAGTGTTGTTGTTTTTGGAGGATCCTCGATTGACACGGTGGAAATTACTACTGCTCTTAGGATTGTTGAGAGTTGCTTTCCCCTAATTTATTTGGGATTGCCACTGATTTGGAAGCACCTGTCTAAGGTTCATTGTATTCCCTTGTTAACCAAGATTAGGATGCGTCTTGCTGGATGGAGGAGGCATTCTTTGTCTATAGTTGGGCATCGTCAATTGATTCAATCAATTCTTTGTTCCTCTCTCTTTCATTGGATGGCTATGTTTTGGTTGCCACATGCGGTTGTTACAGAAGTGGTGTCTTTGTTCATTCATTTCCTTTGGAAGGAAGGATTCGTTCCAGCGGTATGCTGGGAGACTTGTTGCTTGCCACAGAATGAAGGTGGCATAGGTCTTCTCAGGCTTATGGATAATAATACTGTGGGGATTTTAAAATGCTTTTGGCAGTTGGCTATAGGCAGGATGCTATTTGGGTGAGATGGATGACTGCGAAGTATTTGAAGTATCACTCTATATCACCAGGGCATATCCCTTAGGTACAAGTGCAAGCAAAAAAAAACAAAAAAAACAAACTAGCTATAAGGCATTTTCCCCCTTAGTCTCGGGAGCTAAAGAAAGAGCTACAGGAGGCTAAGCTGGCTAATGTATTGAACCCACCTGAGGGAGCTCGAGAAGTAGCACGAGATCTCTTGATCAACGAGTGACAACTGCCAGAGTGATGTCTTGACATAGACATCAAAGGAAGAGGAACTGGGTGACCAAAGGCCATACTACCATAGTAGGCCTCTAGCCTATAGTGTTTCACCTCACCTTCAAGCTAAGTTATAGTGATGCAATACATTGCTAGTTCTTGCAAGAAGAGACAGAGAACAAAGATCAATCCATAATGTAAGCAGGAACAAGAACAAAAAAAAAGAACAAACTATACCGCCTGGGCCGCTGCCTGTTGTCTCCTCAGCTCAACGACCTTAGTAGCTGAATCAGCTACTGGTGAGGCCAGCCTCTGCTTCATTAGCGTCATAGCCTCAACATTCCTCTCTTCCAAAGCACGAAGGCACTCCGTAGCAAGTTGGCGTGGCTCCTCTAGCTATTGATCTCAAGAAGCCAACTCCCTTTCAAGGCATAAAGTGTGCTCTGAAGCACCCATCGTAGTCTGCTCCAACTCCTGAATCCACTTGTTCCGAAGAGCAAGTGACTCCTCTAGCTACAATGACCTTGTAATGAGGTGATCGTTGGCTTGATGGGACATATCCCACTGAAGAGTATCAATTTGCAAAAGCTAGGATTACAGTTAGAATTGAATATGCAAAAAAAAGAAGAAAAAACATTATTATATTTACCGTGCCCTAAAGACGGGATATCTCCTCAGCATGATCTGGAGGTGGAGTAGAACTAGTCGAGGGCTGCAAGAGAAAAGACAGATGGTTAGCACAAGCTTTCAAGTCAACAATTGTGCTATAAAAGTAAATGCAAACCTGAAAAGCAGAGGTCTGTAGACACTCAACCTCCTCAGTCAACTTGGCTGCATGCCTCATCAAGTCCCGCTCATGTTGACTATACTCATTCGTGGTCCTCAGATGCAAGGGGCAAGTTCAAATATGATATCCATCAAGAAATATAGGTATCACAACTTGGAACATAAAGTTAATTTCTTACTGTAGTCTCCATTTGTATCTTATGGGAGCAGACGGACTCCTGTAATTCACATATTGTCATCGCTGCCACATCAGGACCGACGTCACCCATGGGAAAGTTCGATCAACCTAAAAAGTGGGAGCAATCAAAAATCATATGCTCGTTAAATTGAGCGCTCATCCACCCAGCCCAAGACAACTCGTCCTCAGTAGTTGCATCAATAGGAGTAGGAGAGCTACATTGAACTGTAACGACCCTCAAGTTGCTATCATTCAACCTAGCTATACAATTTCATTTTTCTTTTTATCTTTTTATTACAATTAAAAATTATGCTAATTATACCGCTAGGTATAAGTGCACTCAATAGAAATAAATCTAATAAACCATAGAAATAAAACTAAACTAAACACTCACTAGAATCTTTGATGTGTGGCAGCATGACTCTTTCTATATGTATTAGCAACCAACAACTCCTACTCCTACACCTGCCAAAATAGAAATCAAAAGTACACATGAGTGACCACTCAAAACGATCACTCAGCACACACCTCACTTAACAATTCGGCACACTACGCAGAGGAAGCAGGTGTAACTACGTCTCACGCAAACAAGCACATGCATCTCACCTGGATGTCGTAATACCAAACTCAGGTAGTCCACTACTACCTGGTAGGCAATAAAATCTCAAAATCATGCCTTTAAAATCATTATTTTCTTTTTCCTTTAAAACCATATGCATACTCCTTAAAATCTATTTATGCACACTTGAAATGGCGACCCTACTAAATCAAGTCCAAAAGCCATACAAGCTGATCCCACACACTCTCTAAGTGGACCTGACAACCAACGGTGTCTGAACGCTCTTTATAGCATCCAGAACACCACAACAATCACAAAACACACTCTACAGAGCCTTCGCCATGCACACCACGGTCCCCTTGGGACCCAAGCAATAACACTAAAGCTATGAAGCAACTGCCCTGAAAATATAACGCTACACTGGCGTAGCACCAAAACCACATAGGCGCAACACCACAGTCTCCTCTAGACCAAAATCAGTAAGCCACTGCTCCAAAATAGTACGCCACACTAGCACAACACCACGACCTCCACTAGGCCTAAAATCACAAGCAAACAATGTTTCGTACTGCATGATACTAAGCAGTTAACACTGGTCACAAGCAGTCTATCGAAGAGTGACCACAACGTCTGCACTACCACGAACAACCATCCTGTGGAGGAGTCTATCTGTCCCGTAGTCCTTGCCCTTGTAGGACCCTCACAAGCTAACCCTACCTAGGAAAGTTGCTAACCCTACTTGGGTAAGTTGTCTTGTCACTCAGGATGAATCACATGGTACACCCATCAGTGTCCTCAACTCGGTACTTGGGACAATAGGAGCGTCACACCTCCACACTTAGACGATACCCCAAATGACAACTACCAACTCAACAAAACACACTAACCTCAACCTAGCCAGTAGTTCACGATCCTAGGGGAATCATTCATCCCTAAGGTCAGCCAAAAGTCTCGATCTCATGGTCCCACAAAACCACGAAACACTTGGACCTCACCCTAAGCAAATGACTCACAACTCTAAAGGTATCACTCATCCCTAGAAGCTGGCTGAGAGCATCCTCTTGGTCCCCAGAAATCCTTTCCCAAAATCATTTACAAATCTATACATTCTCTTTCCAAAACTCTTTGGAAAATTATTTCGAAAATCATTAAATATCCTTTCAAAAATCTCACAAAACACCCTGCTCATAATCGGCACCAAAACCAAAATCGTAAAACCACAATCCAAAACATAACCTCGACAGCTTCTCTGTCAGACCCAAAAATCACACCTTGGGAGCGCCTGAGTTCCAGAGTACCTCGTTCGACCCACGACGACAACCCAAGTAAAACACCCAACACAAGTGTCATCTGGGTATTAAACTCACCCAGAACAACCACAACAAGAGCTCTATGCTCTGGCGTTTAGGGGTAAGATGCCTACTGGCTCGTGTCCCTTGAGAGTACAGCCAGATTATAGTCAAACACCCGGCACAATATCACTGAATACTACATTTAGTGCATCACAATCAAAACCACTCAAGTCCTAGATCTAGGGATGGTATTATGATCCCTAAAGTCCAATCTAATCATTAAGGGAAGACTTAATATCTCTAAGTCATATAATCTTTTATCTAACCACACCTCAAGTGGAATCTTATTAATTTATTTTAGGCAATCCCTAAACCATTCTAATGATTATCCTAATCATTTATGCCATTATATTTATTACCCCAAGATTAATATATATATATATATATATATATATATATATAAAAATCAACACAACAAATATCTAAGTATAAGGGTCCAAGTTTGATTTAGCATATTGAACATAATCGGTTGATCGAAATCCCTTGATCTGGCGTGCCGAACACGACTGATCGACCAGATCAGGTGTAGCGTCAACACCCAAGACCTAGAACGACAGGTTAAAGAAATTTGGTAGACCGAAACAGGGGTTAAGGGGACATTTTGGAAGTCCAAAACGGCATACCAAAATAATTCGGTATACCAAACTAGGCAATCCCAGAGCACCTAAAAACAGGACCTAATGTCCCAACCCTGCAAACAAGCCACCAAAGCATGCAAGTAATATATCAAAATAAAGATCTCGATGGGATCTTCTCAAAGAGATAGACAACGCGAAGATCCATCGAGCGGATCTCCAGAAATTACAAGAAAACCATAATGGAGCATTATTCATCCCACATAATAAATACGACCATAAATGCACAATAAATTCCTAAAAATTTACTACAGTTATGAGCACACTACCATGCATCTATGATACAAAATTGGAACAAAAAAGAAGCCTACGAGGTACATACCTAGCACCAAAGACTAAGTGGCATAAGACGAATGGCGCGCCTCCTCCTCCGGTCATGAGCTCCTCCTTTACCACGCGACGGTGGTAGTGCGACGACGACGGTGGGTGCCTCCTCCAGCCATCTCCCTCTCTGTCCCTCTCAACCCTCTCTGTCCCTCTCAACCCTCTCTCATCTCACTCTCTCATTCTCCCTCTCTCTCCCTCACTCATCCTGAAAAAGGAGGAGACAAAGAAGAAGAAGAAGAAGAAGAAGAAAGGGGAGGAAGGAGTGGGGCCTGGGAGAAGAGAAAGAGAAAGAAAGGAAGGAAGCCATAACATGTGACCAAACCATGCGACTTTTTACGTCCCCGTGACTCATGCAACCCAAGATTTGCTACTAGAGTATGCTAGAGAACTACCACAGCTTAAAGCAAACCCTCAAAACTCCCATGTCCGCTGGCACAATACCACAACCACACAATACGAAGAGGGCCAGAAACCCACTAATTTAGGTGTAGAACACTGCGAAAGTTGCGTTTCCCACTAAACGCAGGGAACTTAGCATCTAACGGCCTAGAACTCCATTAAAATATTTGGTCAAAACACCACTTCTAAAATAGGATCGTTACTCAGTCCAGTAACTACCGATCGTATATGTCGACCCAATGGCGAGGATGCCCACCTACTCCTTATGTCTTGTGCCAGACTCGAAATGGGTGAGCCTAGGGCTAAATCTGATGACACCCCAACTATCGAAACACCTTATTGATCTGCTGAAAGTGTCAATGGTTCTAACAGTGAATCTAGATGTCCTAATCAAAGACTATTCGGTCGCAAGCTACATCAGGAACATCCTCGTGCTCTCCCACTACATATGGATGCTAGATCACCTAAAAAGTAGAAAATGAATCAATAAATCAGGAATCCAATAAATGTCAAAGGAGCCATGCATATGAAATGAGATTACCTGAGTAGGTACTAGCATCTCAAAGAAGAGACGCTCAACGTAACGGTGTCTAGTAAGCACCATGGGCGCATGATCAGCTTGACCCTAGTACAACCCTTGTGGAAAAGGCATCCTTGTCTCGGGGACTCAAGGTGGGATGGGCCTCATAAATGTGAAATGGTCCCTATAGACACCTCGATTTTGCAGTCACTTGACAGCAGGCTCCTCTGAAAAGATGCTCTAGTTGCGACCATCAAATCTGAACCCTAAATCGACCAAAATCTTAAATCCACAAACCCACTCAAGCCCAAACAAGCCCATTCAGGCCCACACAAGCCCATTCAGGTCCACACAAGCCCACTCTGACCTAATTAAAAATCAAAACCAAACAAAACTCATTTAAAACATTTAAAATCCAAATTAATCAAATAAAAACCCCAATTAAAACTAGAATTAAATAAAATCCACTTTAATCCACTTAAAATCCAAATTAATTAAGTAAAAGTCCTAATTAAAACCAAAATCAGATAAAATCCAATTTAATTAAGTAAAAGCCCTAATTAAAACCAAAATCAAATAAAATCCACTTAAATTCCAAATTAATTAAGTAAAAGCCCTAATTAAAATCAAAATAAAATAAAATCCATTTAAACCATTTAAAATCCAAGTTAATTAAGTGAAAACCCTAATCCAAGTTAATTAAGTGAAAACCCTAATTAAAACCCTAATCAAGTAAAACCCAATAAAAGCCAGTAAAAATTAAATCTAATTAAAAAGAAACCCTAATTCAAACAAAAATCAAGCAAAAAACCAATGAAGTCAAAATCTAAGTCAAAACCCTAATAAAAAAACCAATTAAATCGAAATTTAAACTAAATCCCTAATTAAGTCAATTAAGTCAAGTAAAAACCTAATTAAATCTAAATTAAAAGTCAAACACAAAACTTTAATCCATTTAAATTTAGAAAACCCTAAAATAATAAAACCCTAATTTAAAATCAATTAATTAAATCACAAAAGCCCTAAAATAATTAAAATCCTAAAAACCCTGATTCAAAACCAATTAATTGAACCTTAAATCACAAAATCAAAAATTCAAATAAAATCACAAAACCTAATAAGAAACCTAAAACATAAAACCCTAAAATCCCTTAAAACCTAAAAAACAAAAACCTAAAAACTCTAAAAACAAAAGCCCAAAACCCAGGCCCATTTCCAGCCTAATGCATCCCATTTCATCCTTCAATTACAAACCTTAGAGAATCCAAAAATAATTTCGATCATCGCCAGCGACCCTCGGCATTTCAGGCGAAATCTCCGGCATCAAATCCCACTCAATAGCTGTCCAGGCCTGATCTCCCATGATCTCCAGCCATTTCCTCCTCCAGCACGCGCTTGATCCAACGGTGCTAGTCCCCTGAGGAAGAGGATCGACAACGCGGAGAGGCGTGGCCGGAGTTTAAAAGGTTTACCGTTGACAAACACTGGCCCTCTCTTCTTCTAGCGCTTCAAACCAACAGGGATGACCCCCTTTCAAACCAGAGCCAACCCATCGATCCCCCCACATCCATGGCCTCTCCCCAAGCCTCTTGCAGCCCAGAGAACTCCCTGAACCACCGTCGGAGCTGCAACTAGAGGAGTGCCGTTGAGCATCGCCGGGAGAAACAACGCCACCTCAGGTAATTCCTTTCCCTTTTTAGCTTTGAAACTACCCTTGTAAGCCCTTAGGCTCTCCTTTTAGCCCTCTGAGTCGCACTTTGCTGGAGACTGCCGGCCCTACGCCGTCTCCTTCCCCTCTGGTGGTGGGTTCACCACCACCGGCGAGGTCGTGGGCCTTCTGGGCCAGGCAAGGCCCCACGGGCCTCTCCTCCTTCTTCCACCTCCTCCTCCTTGAGTTCCCATCACTCAGGAGAGGTACTTCAGGCCTCTCGTGCCTGAGAGCGTGCTGTAACTCCGTCGACCGCCGCCGTTGAGACCCCCTCTCTTGCCACTCCTGACCACCTCCAGAAGCTCCGCCTCACTGCTTGGAGTCACTCCACGCAGCCATGTTGCCGTCCTTGCCCCCGGAGCGTCACGCCTACCTCCGTCGTGTCTGTCGCCGGCACAGGAGACGAGGGGAACACTCCAGACCTCCCTGATCCTCGCCGACGCCTCGAGGAGTCTCCTCAGGCCTCCTTGAAGCTCGCCCGGTCCTTGTCGTGTCGCTCCAATTGCCGTGTCGTAGTCAGCTCCCTCGTCGTCATCTTCCTTAGTGCCGGTCAACTCCTCGCCGGAGCCAAAGATGGGGGGAGCTTCGCCGTCATCCTCCTAAGCTTCTTATACCATCGTCGGAGTCCTCCCGTCGCTGCACCGCCGCTGGATCGTCGCCGGAGTGGATGCACCGGCGGTCCACCGGTGCTCTACGAATAATCTTTGTTTTGTCCAGGCCCTTTAGTTTTAAATTTTTTTACACTTAGATCCTCCTTTGTTTACTTTTAGGTCCTTTTCTTTATGTTTAAGCCTTTGTAGTTTTAAATAACTTTTTATCTCTTTTATTATTCTTATGAAAATTGCATATGACCCCTGCATGTCTTAAATTTTCATGATTATTGCATTAATACATGTTTTCTCACATTTAAGCCACTGCAGTCATGTTTTCTTTGCAATTAAGTCCTGATGTTTTGCACTAAGCCTTTAGAGCTTTTAAAAATAAACTTTCTTTGTCAAATTTGCATTTTGTACCCTAAAAGACTTCATAATCACACTGATCCTCATAAAAGTCTAATTTTTATCACATTTAAGTCCTGAATGTTTGCATGTAAGCCCCTGGATTCACAGCATACAGTCATTGAGTATAGGAAATTTGCATCCAGACCCTTGACTGATTTCAAATTCATCATTTAGGGTTTTAATTGTTTTCACCCCCTTTTTGACGTTTTTCACTTCTTTTGTTCATAATTTTGCACTTAAATATAGTTTTCACTCAAAAATCATGTTTGCATTGTAAATCGATCTTTAATTTCACATTTTAGTCACATTTGAACCTTATGTGTGAATTTTGCACATGAGACCCTAAATTCTCAAGAAATTACCAAGGTAAAATTTTCAGACATCTTAGTGCGACATTTTCATTTAATCCATCATCCGCACATTAAGATAAGAGGCAATGAACACATTTTAATCCGGTTTCCCCTTCTTTTCGTGAAATTTGCACTTTGGTCCCTATACTTGTCCTTTACCATGTTTAAATCATTTACTTGTTTTTGAAACCTTGTCCCTTTCATGTTTTCTTGTAAACAACTTTTTCCTGACATTTTGCATACATTAGACCATGCATCATACACATGTACAGAGTTATCACATCTAGCCATAGAAATGACCAAATTACCCCTATGCCACCAATTCACGCACATGCATGTTATTTGTGCACAAAGTCATGCATAATCTTTGTCTCAATCATTCCTTAGCATTTTATACACATTTAGGTATATTTTCATACATTTCACATAGTTTTTTATCACATTTGCACATCATCCCATCCTTTTCGAGCAAGCATGCATCCTATGTGGTTTTCCGTGGATTTTTCCTTATTTCGTTTTCAGAATCCTTCACTTGACATTGGATTTGATTTCCTTTACTTTGCATTTTGGATTTTTTCTATTTGATTTGGATTTCATTACTCGAGGGCATACATTAACTGACCAAAAGGCCTATATTGGCCCAATCACGGATTGTTTTCCCTTTTTTGATTTTTATGACATTTTCCATGATTCTGATGATGTGGGTTGACCCCACTTTTGATTCTTTTGATATCGGTGTGATTTCCTAGAACATTCTTTCCAAGAACATTGTCATTTCATGTGATTTTCTTCATATGCCGTTGTTTACCAATTTTACGTGAACTTCTTTGCAATTTTTCCGTTGGGGTTTCCGTGATGTTTTCTGCGATTCTAGTGATTTGGGTCGATCACATTCTTGATGCTCTTGATGTCGGTATGCTTTTTCAGGCCATTCTTTCCAGAAACATCGTTATGTCATGTGATTTTCTTTGTCGTGTCGTATTTCGTGATTTCATCATTTCGAGTGGATTTCTTCACAATTTTCGCATGCATCTTGCACATCCTTCTAGTCTTGACTTGGCATTCATATTGGCATGATTAGAGCACAATCTAGGCTTAGCAAGCATTCATTTAGCCTCTAGCAAGCGAATCGAACTAGAAAGACCAAGTTTCTCAAGCGTACGGGGGTGCCTAACACCTTCCCCGTACATAATAGGAATCCTTACCGATCCTCTGGTTTGTAGACATCTGGCCTTTTCATTTGCATCACATGCATGCATCTTTTTGTGGTTTGTTTGTGGTTTTCCTTGTCTTTCCCTTAAAAGACTAGGTAGTGACTCCATTCTTTTCCTTTTTTATCCTATCTTGCGCCTTTGCCATTCTGGCATGGTTGTGGCCTCCTCCCTCAGGAGCGACTCCTCGTCAGATTCCCGGGCAGGCATGGTCACAGTCCCATACCCACATCTGCGAGTAAAAGAAGAACAAGTCATTCTTCAAATACACAAAAGCTTAATGAAGAACAAAAAGGTTTATATATACTTGAAAAAATGATAGGTTCTCATTTAACTTACAAGAGCTGCCGTTTGAGAATCTGAAGAGGACCGAAGACAAGTTTGACAAACTGGTTGCTCCTTGACTTGGTCTAGATTAGTAAGCAAAGGTAGGAGCACGATTGAGAGTTGCAATGAAGCATGGCTGAAAACCATGTGCTTGAGCAGAATAAGTAGGAAAGCACAAAGTTGCTGATTAAGATCCTCCCTTGGCTCTGTCCTTGTCCCTCTAGAATCCTCAACCTGATGTAGCACCGAGGAGATAACAAAAGTGCGTGGTTCAAACATGACCACTCTACTATGCACCAACTCTCTCATCATAGTAATGTAGTTAGAGAGTACTAATTTGGTCATAGGTCGCCTAGTCACCTGTAGTCTTGTTAGTCATGCCATGTCCCCCAGGGAAAGAACCAGCTCCCCAACTCTGGTCATGACTGAGCTTGTGTGGTGGTGGTAATGCTTTGCTATAGACTCCAAGAGTCCCATCTCTATCTAGAAATGAGGAATGGACAGGAAGTGTCCAAACCCCATCTACTGAAGGCGCTCATGCTGAAATGACGCCAACATCTAGTAGCACCTAGCAACTTGGTTCAAATGACAACAACTCAAGGTCGGCGCTCTAGCTTGGACAACACAAGGCATATTCATAAGTAAACCATAACAAGAAAGGAATTGAACTAAATTAAAAGACTGGAAAGAGATTATCTATCCCTTGGTTGTAAGGGTGGCTGTCCCAAAGTCAGCAGCGAACGTGTCTCTATGTGGTCCCGAAACTTGTACCTCATTGTAGGGTATGTGGACCCACGTAAAGTATGGAGGAGCACCGACATCACCCTTTGCCTCTCAATGGAAAAAGTCTAAGATGTTTTGGTACTACGAATCATCATCGACCACTGGTACAGTTGGCTCCATAGTAGGCCTCTCAACATGACCAACGTAATCTTTGTTGGACTCAGTATCCTCAGAGTCCTTGCCAAGAGTGGTCGATGAGCCAAAACTCTTTGAGCTGATTGCCGACTCGAATGCCTCTGTCCCCAAAGCAGGAGCGAGGGTAGAGACCAGAACAGTTATCTCCACACCCATAACAAGAGGTACATCTACTGCCTCAACATCTGCCTGCACCATGGGATACTTCACAGCCATAGGCTCCTCTATCGTCAGTGCTAGAGTTGGCTCCCAGACACCAGAAGATGAGGGTAGATCACCCACTCAGGCAAGCTTCTTCGACCTCATATACACATTCTCCTAGCAAGGCATCCATTGCCAAAGAAAACCTACAAGCATTAGTGGCTTGTTTGGAGGAGAACTAAGGATGAATCCAAATGAAGAATGAGAAGGAAGGAGGAGCATACTTGTGCTTGTCAAGACACACTGTCGCTATTGTCACTAATAATCGTAGCCAGAAACACCTGTAATCGTCACTTGACAAGAAGGAATCGTTGCCACTAATGCTGCTGCACCTGTGCCTTAATTGCTGGTTTCGTGGGAAATGGTGCTCACCATTTCACACTGGAGGAACACAAGGGAGTGGTCGCCGTCGCCAAGGAAGAAGAGAAGAAGAGTTGAGAGCAGTAAAATGATAAAGCCAGAGGGCGAATGGAGTTAAAAAGGCCCAACATGTAAGATGCATATTTCATAGCATCCTACATTAGACGTCTAAAACTATGCATCTAATGAAGAGAAAGCCTCCAAGCAATAGACGTAGTGATCCACGCGTCATATGTTAGACGCATAATATTATGTGTCCAACACTTTTGATATAGCGAAGTTCCTGAACTTGCTTTGCTTGATCATTTGATTTATAAAATAGTATATACACATAAAATTCAAAAAATGGAAAATTTTCATTATTTTGAAGGATTACAAATTCACTACATTTCCTGTTTCCTTGCAATAGTAAGAAAGGAAAGCCAATAATCTGTTGTAAGGAAATAAATTTGAATGCTGGAATTCACACGTTTTATGCCATTAGATGCTGAACAATAGCTAACGTAATTGGCAGAGATTAGGCCAACCCCCATTTGACTGACACTTGGGAGCATCATGGACCTCTTCCTTGCTAATATATGTGTCATAGGACGATGGCTCCTATGGAGAGTGTAGGTTACACTCAATGAAAGGGTACTTGATTATGCAAATTACATCCATTCATGTGCCAGTCTACTCTAGATAGTGAGACAAATTCCCAAGTCATCCCAGTAAATAAATCAAAGTAGGTAATGACATAGGAATCTCAAGGGTCCAGCATTGCATATCAAAACCACCTTCCTTGCATTCTTGCCAGCATGCAACCATGCAAAGTACATCATAAGACATCACGAGTGGTTGTCATAGTTGATCATCTCCAGCCCCTCCAACCTTGTTATGATTATCTCCCTAGTGTTGGTTTTCCTCTTTAGACTTCCTTGCCCTAGTGTTGGTTGTCTTTTTATTACCTTATTAGGATTTTCTCGTCCTAGTGTTGGTTATCCTCCTTAGACTTCCTTGTCCTATGTTGGTTGTTTTTTTATTGCCTTGTTAGGATTTCTTCACCCTAGTGTTTGTTATCTTCCTTAGACTTCCTCGCCCTCGTGTTTGCTATCTTTTTATTACATTGTTAGAATTTCCTCACCCCAGTGCTGGTCATCCTGCTTAGACTTTCTCGCCTTAGTGCCGGTTGTCTTTTTATTACCTTGTTAGGATTTCCTTGCTCTAGTGCTGGTCATCCTCCTTAGACTTCCTTAGCCTAGTGTCAGTTGTCTTTTTATCACATTGTTAGGATTTCCTTGCCCTAATATCGACCATCCTCCTTAGACTTTCTCACTCCAATGCTGGTCGTCTTTTTATCCTACCTTGTTAGACTTCCTCGCCATGAGCTAGCTGTCTTGGCCTATTTGACTCCCTTAGGCAATCCCTAAGGCCGTACCTCTTTCTTTAGTGGCAACATTTAGTCTCATATCAAGTGGTTTAACTTTTGACCCCCTTAGGCAATCCCTAAGGTTGTGACTCTTTCCCTGGTGGTAGCATTTAGTCTCATATCTAGTGGTTTATCTTTTAACCCTTGGTAATCCTTGTGGCCATGCTTCTTTTCCTAGTGCCAGTATTTAGTCTCATATTCAATGGTGTATCTTTTGATCCCCTTAGGCAATCCCTCAGGTCGTGTCTCTTCCTCTAGTGGCAACATTTAGTCTCATATCTAATGGTTTATCTTTTGAACCCCCTTAGGCAATCGCTGAGGTTGCATCTCTTTCCCTGGTAGCAATATTTAGTCTCATATCCAATGATTTATCTTTTGACCCTCTTATGCAATCCTTGAAGTCGTGTCTCTTTCCCTAGTGGTAACATTTAGTCTCATATTCAATGGCTTATCTTTTAACCCCCTTAAGTAATTTGTGAGGTCATGTCACTTTTTCTGGTAGTAGCATTTAGTCTCATATTCAGTAGTTTATCGTTTTACTCCTTTAGGCAATCCTTGATTTTATGTCTTTTTCTCTGGTGGCAGCATTTAACCTCATATCTAGTGTTTTATCCTTTGACCCCCTTAGGCAATCTTTGAGGCCACATCCCTTTCCTTGGTGGTAACATTTAATCTCATATCTAGGTTCCGAGTGTTGGATGTCTTATCCAGCTCAATGTTTGAGTGTTGGATGTTTTATCCAGCTCATTTCCTGAGTGTTGGATGTCTTTTCCAACTCAAATGTTTATCTAGCTCATTTCCCATGTGTCTCTTATCCAGTTCAATCCCTTTATTTTTTATTCATCCTACTAGAAGCTCAGACTCTTATCTAGGTGTTAGATCTTCTTACTCCTTCTAGCTTGGTGGCAGCATTTAGTTTCATATCCAAGTGTTGGTTCTCCCATTTTCCGAGTTTTGGATGCCTTATCTAGCTTGATGTCTAAGTGTTGGATGTTTCATCAACTCAATTCTCGAGTGTCGGATGCCTATCTAGCTCGATCCGTTTATTTTTTATTCAACCTAGTGGAAGCCCAGACTTATATTTAGGTGTTGGATTTTCATACGTCCTTATAGCTTGATGGCAGCTCAGACTCACATCCAAGTATTGGATTTTCTTCTTCTTTCTAACAAGAAAACACCCTAGATTGTGCCACATGGGAATATCATCTCACTTTGGAGCCAATTTCGTAGGAAACCATCTTCAAGGAGGGGCAATATGTAGATATCTTGTTTTGATACTTTCTTGTTTTTCTTAAGTCTTATCACACTATATCATGTTGCATTCAACCTTAGTGGCCTCTTTCTTAGCCCAAGAACTCACTTAGTACTCATTTGCTAATCTAGATCATAAGACGCGTAATTCATAGTGTTTAATGTTAGATGCTATAACATCTGTGCCTTACATATCCAGGTCGTTTTCCTCCCAAGGTGGTCAAACCTTCCTTTTTTGGGCTTAAAATAAGTTTTTATGGCTTATTTAGAGGTCGTTATTAACTTATTAAGTGACTCATTTGACCTGGCATCCAAATTTGATAAGTTAATAGCCTAGGTGTGTAAGACGTTGAACTTATGAATCTTACATTAGACGCAATAGATATTGCGTCTTACATTTGATAGTTGAGCTACCTTGCTCCTTTCCTTTTTGGAATAATTTTAAATTCAAATTATTTCCATTTAAGGATAATTTTGTTAATCATGCGTGGCTTTAATAAGGATTTAATTAGGTTTATTGTCCATTAACGGGGGAATTTTCCCTCATTAATTTTGGCTAGGCGTCTGGAGGTGTAAGACATAGTTGTTGCTTCATTTTACATAGAACGCAACAATTGTTATGCTTTACACTCTAGATTTGGAAATTTTCTATTGCAACTGGACTGTCTTGTCAATTATGGATCTCTTGCCATTTGTTGATCCTCCCATGTCCTTATATATACTTGGGCACCTTAGACTTTTTGGGGGACCGAATTTTGAGAGTTGGAGAGAATTTTTTTGTTTGAGTCTGAATTCAAAGTGAGAGGAATTTGGACAACTTTGAGAGCACTTGAAGTGAGAAAAATTGAGAGAGTGAAAAGAGAGAAAGGCGAGGGATTAAGTCTTCCACTGTCACTATCACTGTCACTATCACTGTCCACTGCCATCTCGTATGCTGTGCACACATTTCATGAATTAACTAGGGGTTTTTTCTTTTATGTTTTGCAAATTACATACTTTACATTTTATAGCTAAACATTTACACTTAGTTGCAATCGAGGGGATAAAACCTCGAGGCAAGTACTTCTCTTTTCGTTTCATGTGATTTTAATATATTTTGTTGAACCATTTACTACACCATATTAATTCATGTATTTTGATTTTATCTTGCAAGGAAAAGAAGAGAAAGAAGAAGCTCATCAGCATGGGTACCTTTAGGCAAAGCTGATGTTGTTCTAAAGTAGTTGAACACACATCAACATCATATCTCCTAAGGCATCTCAATGGTCAGCAAAAACGAATTGAGAGTAGTGATCACAACCGCTTCAACATCCGTGGAGTGAATGAGTCGTACACAACCAAAGGGACACCAAAGAGACCACACACACACTACGCTTCGGAAATTCCATATCCACACCCACTCGTTAACTCATTAACCTGTTAGGTATTTTAGTAATGTTAACTAATTCTAATCCTAAATATTTAAAAAACTATTAACCTAAAATAGTTAAAAAACTAAAGCAGTAAAACCCTAAACACAACTCTTTAAGAATAAATAATTTGTCCTTTGGTTTTTAGCTACACGCGTCTGTCTCTCATGTCTCCACTATACAGTAAAACCCAAAACACAACAAAAACCCTACACTCTCTAGCTCCACACTCTTACCCTCAAGGTTGTCGACACTCTTGCCCTCAATGTTGCCCAACTAGTCTCCAACGTTGTCATCATCACTCTCCACACTCTTGCCTTCAAGGTCATCGACACTCCTACCATCAAAGCCTCACAAGGCCCAACCAGTCTCCAACGCTACCATCATCACTCTTCGCACTCCTACCCACAAGGCTGTTGACACTCCTACCCTCCAATGCCTCCTGTTGGTCTCCACTTTAATCTCTAATGTTGTCGTCATCACTCTCCACACTCCTACTCTCAAGGCCACCAGCACTCCTACCCTCAACGTCGGCATTCTTTGCATATGCTAGTGCTAACTTTAATCAATCCCCCACCTACATAAGCTCTCTTCTTCTAGTGGATTTGTAATATTGATTTTTAACATGATCATGGTACTTGGACAAATTTTTGGAACTCTAAGGAGAGAAAGCTATACAAACACAATCAAATAGATGACTTTAATTCAATTTGGACTTTGGTACATGTTTACTTTCCTAGCTTGCTATTAAATGGAGCAAAATATGTAACGAAACACATATTATTGAATTCTACCTCTTCTATTGTATATAATTGTTGAATTTTTATGTGTAGTTTTTTTTTATTTTTTAGATGAACATTTGACATGTTTTAACCCATTAACCTGATCTAACCCTTTTTCTCCAAACAGGTTTGGTCGGGTTAATGGTTAAGGGTTGAGAAAACAAGTTATCACTCGACTTGTAACCTGTTAGGAAGAAACGAGTTAAGTAACAGGTTGACCTCCAATCCAACCCAACCTGACCCGTTGACAACCTTAAGTACCTTAGGTTAGAAGCATTTAGCTCCATAAGCAAGTGGTTTGAGAAGGAAAGACAGGGTTTTTGTGGAGTTCTTGGTGAGGATTTTGTCAAGAGGATTAAAGGTGAATCTTGGCACTACAACAAGATTGGATATGGAAATTTTCGAGGAGTTCTAAAGGTGTGAAGTAGGTCGAGGAGGTTGAACTACTATATGTAATGACTCTCTAGTCATTACCTCTCATGCCTAGCTACATTTTTTAATCTTTTTATTATTAATACTAAATCTAAATCTAAACATAAACTACAAGAATAAACAACTAAATTAACTAAATAAAACTAAATAACTCAATTACCTAGAACCCCTGATGTGTGGCAGCGTAATTCCTTCCTATGTACATTAGAAGAATAACTCTTAATCCTGCACCTGCGAAAGACACCAAAAACAATGTACACAAAAGTGACTACTTAAAACGATCATCCAGCACACACCCCACCTAAAGACACCAAACCACTCAGCCAGCTCGCTGAGGAAATAGTCGTAACCATGCCAAGAGCATCCAACTCAAGCATCTCACTTGGATGCTGCAACACCATAACAGGGCAATTCATTATTGCCCAATAAGCAACAAAACTTTTAAAACATGCCTTTAAAAGTACTTTTCTCTTTACCGTTTAAAACCATATGCATGCTCTCTCGAAATCCATTGAGCATATTTGAATTGGCTACTCCTGCCAAGTCAAGTCCAAACCACACTAATGTACTCAGTCTAACCCCACACACTCTTTGTGTAGATTAGACAACCAATGGTGTTTGAATACTCTCTATAGCATCTAGAACACCACCACAATAAAATTAACACCAAAACACAGAGCCACTGCTCCAAAAACCATGGTTTACTCTAGACCAAAGCTTGATTTCTTGAATTAGGACATAACAAAAGTCACAACACCACTCTGGCATAATCACCACAAATAAACAACAACCATGTGTCATGTTGCCTGCCATCAAGCAACCGACATTGGCTACAAGCAGTCGACCATGGTGCCACCAAGGAGTCTACATTGACACAGACAAACCACCTTGAGGAGGGGCAAGTTTGTCATGGCATCCGTCCACCTGAAGGACCCTCCAAAGACTAATTACACACCAGGAAAGCCACTCACCCCATTTAGGCAAGCTAGCCTCCCTTAGTAGAACACCATAGGGCACACCCTCTTAGCATCCTTGCTAGACCTCATCCTCAATCTCTTGGTCACACAAACTTCAACCTTGACCTCTCGGTCCTAGCCAACACCTCAAACCACAAACCACAAGCATCAGCAAAACCACGTGGACCTTAACCTAAAAGCAAGTAGCTTGCGACCCTAAGGGTATCACCCATCCTTGAAGGTTGGCTAGGAGCGTTGGTTTCTTGGTCTCTCAAAATTGCAAAACACTCAGACCTTACCCTAAGCAAACAGGTCACGGCTCCAGAGGTGTCACCTGTCCCTGGAAGCCAGCCGAGAGCTTAGGTCTCTTGGTCCTCAAAAAACTTTTTCAAAACCTTTGCATCTTTTATGCAAAACGTTTTTTTGAAAACCATTTCAAAATCATTTAAATCGCTCACACCTCAAAACACAACCTAGATAGTTCCTCTGTTAGACACAAAAAACTACACCTTGGAAGCGTCTGAATTCTAGAATGCCTCGCTCAACCCACGACAATAACCCAAGCAAGCACCCAAAAGATACCACACAAGAGTCAAACCATGGTCTCGAAGTCCATTTTCACTTACAAGACCGTACCCCAATGTGACGACTTAGATTTTAGGCAGCATTATAAGTCAGAAATCTAACTTTGGAATTCAGGGGTGTTGAATTCTGAGTGTGGTGCGTTTAATGTTAAATGCACAATCAACATCCTTTTATACTTGTATTTGTATTTCCTTAGCTTTTTGAGTGTTAACTGTAATAGTTGGTGTATCATACGTAAGATGTATGGACAGCTGTGTATAATGCTCTGAGTTGTTTCCAGAAACTTCAGCTGCTTATATATATATGCGTGTAAGGGGGCTTTTCTTGAGAGTTTCTTCCTCCTCTTCTCCATCTTTGTGGTTTGTGAGGGTGATTTCAGGGGTTTCTAAGGGAGAGAATTCAAGGGGAGAAAGAGGTAAGCTTGGATATGAGCTCTCTTTGTAATGACCTAGTTTTGGAAGTGGTGTTTTGGCCAGATATTTTAATAGAGTTCTAGATTGTTAAATGCTGAGTCCCCTACATTCAGTGTGAAATGCAGCCTTCACAGCATTTTACGCCTAGATTAGTGGGTTCTGGCCTTCCTGGTGTTGTATGGTTGTGATGTTTGTGCTGACCCTCGTGGAAGTTTTGAGATTTTCTCTGAGCTGTGGTGGTTCTCTGACGTGCTTTGATAGCAGATCTTAGTTTGCACGGGTCATGTGGATGTGGAAGGTTGCGTGGTTTGGCCTTGTGTTGTGGCTTCCTTCCTTCCTTTCTCTTTCTCCTCCTAGGCCCCACCCCCTTCTTCTTCTTGTTCTTTCCACACCTTCGTTCCTTCTTGAGGAAGGGAGAGAGAGTGAGGGAGGAGGAATGAGAGAGGGAGAGAAAGGGAGAGTTGTGATGAGAGGGAGATCGCTGAAGGAGGAGCCCACCGCCACTGTCGCGGAGAGGAGCACGTGGCTAGAGGAGAGGTGGAGCGTGTCGTTCATCTTGCGCTGTTGTCGTCTTCAGTCCCAGGTATACACCTCATAGGTTTCTTTTTGGTTCCAGTTTTGGATCATTGGTGTATGGTAGTATGTTGACAATTGTAGTGATTTTTATTGAATTTATTGTGCATTTATGGACCATTTATAGCCGTATTTATTGTGTGGGGTGAATAATGCTCCTTTATGATTTTCTCGTGATTTCTGGAGATTTGCTCTATGGATCTTCATGTTGTTTATTTCATTTGGAAGATCTCATCAAGATCTTCATTTTGATATATTGTATGTGTGGTTTGGTGTGGTAGTTTGTAGGATTTGATTTTGAGTCCCAAGTTGGGATGCCTTACTGTCGCCAGATTCAGCATATCGTTTTTGTTCGGTATGCTATTTTTGCTTCAGAATACCTCCTTGACTCCTAGTTCGGTTGATCGAATTCATTCGATCTACTGCTCTGGAAGTCTTGGGTGTTGACAGAGTTCCTAGTTCAGTTGACTGGTCGTTTTTGGTCTACTGAATCAGGAAATTGTGGTTGACCGTGTGGTTTTGGTTTGCCGATTTAGTGCCTTCAGCCCAAATTCGGTTGACCATTTCATTTTGATCTGTCAATCCAAGCCCTAATCCTGTATTACATATATATATATATATATTAATCCTAAGGAGATAATTATAATGGCATAAATTATTAGGATAATCATTAGAATGATGATAGGGTTGGCTTAAAATGAAATAGCAAAAGCCCACCTATGGTATAGATAGAATAAAAGATGATATAATTTAGAGATAATAGGCCTTTCCTCAGATGGTTTAGAATGAACTTTAAGGATCATGATATCATCCCTAGGTCTACAGCTTATGTGGTTTTGTGTGTAGTGTATTGAATGTAGTATTTAGTAGTACTGTATCGAGTGTTCGACTTCAATCTAGATATGCTCTTGAGGGATATGAGTCAGTAAGCGTATTGTAGATGGGCGCCTGAGCATAGAATTCTGGTTGTGTTTGTTCTGGTGTGGTGTCTTTTGGGTGAGTTTGATACCTAGATAACACTTTTGTTGGGTGTTTTGCTTGGATTGTCGTTGTGTGTTTAGTGAGGTACTCTGGAATTTAGGCGGTCCCAAGGTGTGGTTTTTAGGCTTGACAGAGAAGCTGTCAAGGGTATGTTTTGGATTATGGTTCTTTGATTTTGGTTTTGGTGCCAATTATGGGCACTGTGTTTTGTGAGATTTTGAAAGAATATTTAATGATTTTTGAAATGGTTTTTCAAAGAGTTTTGGGAAGAAAAATGCATGGATTTGCAAATGATTTTTGGAATAGATTTCTAGGGACCAAGAAATTGATGCTTTTAGTGTTGAAAAAATCTATAAATACATTTTGATGATAACAAATGAAATGTGATTAAATGTTAAATAATCACTTAAGAAAATATGAAAAGCATTTATGAAAGCAAAATATTCAATTATATATGTATTTGGACTTACAT
>JAMKQA010018863.1:0-29963 GCA_024699735.1 Posidonia australis
GAATTCAACAAGGTGCATACAGATGATAATGGTGCTGATATGTTCACCAAAATAGTATCAAGAGACAAGCTGAGCATTTGTGCTCAGATTGCAGGCCTTGTGGACTGATCCATGTAGGCGGGCGGAGGGGGAGATTGTTGGGTCATCCTCCACCTCCATGGCGAGATTGCAATTGTGAGAGAAATCAGGGATTGCAATTGTGAGAGAAATCAGAGATTGCAATTGTGAGATATAATCAGGAGGAAGATATATATATATGCCTTGACAAAGAGAGAAAAAAGGGCAGAAGAAAAAGAGAGAGAGGAGCAGCCGTTTTCTTCTCCTGTTTTTCCCACATGGCTACTGCTGCAACTTTCCTTCACGTGTTCTACTACTGCAGCGTGGAAGAGGGCGTCCATCCGTCCGTATGGCTGTTGCTGTTGCGTGAAGAGGAGCTGCTGGTACCCGGTGTCCAACATGCTGTTGTTGTTGTGCCGCCGCTGGTGAAGAGGGGACGCGTGATCCAGCGCGTGGTTCCATCGACGGTGAGGAAGAGGTGCTCGTAGGTGTTCCCCACCGTGGGTGCACGTGGTTCCGTGACAGGGGAGATTCTCATCTATTCCATTGGGTTATATTTCTTCTTTCTTATTATCTCTATTGAAGATTATTTGTGGCTTGTGCTAACCTCAAGTTTGAGAACTTGAGAAGAACAATTGTATTCCCTTGACAGCATAGTGCCGGTTGCCTGGACCGAGAGGGTCCTGTGGTTTTTTCCTTTCCTCACACCGAGGGGGTTTCCACGTAAAATTTCTTGTGTCTGCTTGTGATTGTTTGGTTACAGTTTTTGTTTGCTTCGCCTTAGTGTTTGTTAGGCCATCGTTTCCCAACAGAACTCCGCTGCAACCACAGCCACGGGCACACCTCACGAGCTCCTTGCACCATTCCCTAGTAACCACAAACCTCCGCTTCACTCCCTCGACGTCTTCCTCTCTCCGTCGGCACGCACGGGATGCAAGGGATAAACAAAGGAGGTAGGGGAGATGAGTGGAAAGGAAGAAGGGGAAGGAGAAGGAAGGAGAAGGAGGAGGACGAGGGGGGAAGAAGAGAAAGAAGGTGGGGGAAGGTCGAGAAGAAGCGCGCCGCCGAAGAGGAGGGGAAAGGAAGAAAAAGGAAGGAGGAGACAGCGACGGGTGGCATGGAGTGCGGTGCGGTGCGGCTTATAAAGCCTACGTCCGTAGTAGCTGAGAAACGTGCCCACCTGCGCGTCTCAGCTACCGACACACCACACGCACAGCCAACTGCCAGTCACCACCAACGAGGCCAACTGCAAGCCTCAACCACCAACCCACACAAACAGGCCCCACGAGGACCCCACACGGACCCACACTCGAGTCCCACACGCACAGTGCCAAACCACTTCCAGGGACACGTACATAGTAGCCAGCCTACGAGGCCCAAGTCCGAAAGCACAAAACCACACAATGGACCTCAGAACAGTAACACCCGTCCAAGAATAAAATTTACAAAATGTAAACAATTACAAAAATGAATTTTACGGATGTTACACATTAGGATTTTCTTTCTATTCTTGAGATTAAAAGATTATAAGATTATACGTTACAAAAGACTGTCTTCTTTTTATAGAAAAAAACTAGGACGTCGTAATAATAGAAAATTACACATGTAGCTTTTTTTTAAAAAAATTCTCAGAACCCCCTCCTTACAAGCAAGAGGCGTTGTCTCTCGGATCCTCTACCAACTTAACCACGGAGTTGGATCCACAGACCTAAGATTCAACATAATCAAGTTCCATATATCCTAACAAAAATATGAATGTTTTGGCAATTGATATTGCCATAAAGATCAAGACAAAGACCAAAATTCTAACTGATATTCATATAATCAAAAGAATTATTTCTAAGTAAGATGAGTAGCCTAGGAATCATATAGAAGTCAGAAACTAGCACTTAGCAGTAGTCATCCACAATCAGATTAGACATTCATAATTAACAAAATGATGCCAAGTTAAGGAACTTGAGTACTAACGTAATCATGGAATTTACAAGATATGTTATTGTTATTTGCAATATCAAGAAGCCGACCAAGTTTATAACGAAGACCTCCAACATGAGGCATGTACAGTATTAACATAATCAAGGAATTTACAAGATAATGCTATTGTTATTTGCAATATCAAGAAGCCGACCGAGCTTGTAATGGAGGCCTCCAACATGAGACATGTACTGACATAATCATGGAATCTATTTGTAATACGAAGAAGTTGACCAAGTTTATAACCAAGACCCTCAACATATGACATGTGCAGTACTAATGTAATCGTGGAATCTCTACAGAATATATTATTATTATTTGTAATATCAAGAAGCCAACCAAGTTTACCATAAAGTCCTCCAACGTGAGGCATGTGCAGTACTAACATATTCTTGTTGTCTTTTTAAATTCAAATCATGTAATAGAACGGAAATGAACATATTTAAGAATTATAATAAATATGATAGTACTTTAATTATTTTCTTTTATCTATTTCTAATATTCATTCATTTATAAAACTTTCGTTATTATTTCTACTAATCTATACATGTGTGAGCGTTACAATTAGTTAATGAATAAATACGGTTGCGGTGAACGTTTGAAAAAACTTTTACAACCTTCATCGTTAAGGGTTTTTTTTTTTAATATATCTACCGTTAAAAAAAAAGACAAACAAAACAGTATATTATTGCTTTAGAATAAAGGAGACAGTCATACAGTCATTGCTTTTGAAATAAAAAAAAAACAAATACTAACCGATGGAGACCATCACTTCTTAGAACTCGGAAACACAGGAGGCAAAGCACTTCTCCGACCGATGGAGACCATCATGCTGGCACGCCCACTTCTTTTGAAATAAAATGGGGAATACTTCGCTTGCAAGCAAGAAAACAACTTGCATGGAAAACCACTTTTGTATCACATCAGTTGATGACTCTCGTGTGAACGTTTGAAAAAACCTTCATAAATTTCAATGCGTCTGACAGGAAAAAATGTATAAATTTCAATGCGCCTGACAGGCGGCCGTACGAATATCAAGCATCAGGCATCAAAGTGCCGTGGCTTTTGGTAAAATAGGCTTTGCCTTGCAAAAAAATTGTATCACATCGATCGATTACCATTGCTTTGAATCAAACGGATACAAATGATCAAGCGTTGTGAAAAGATGGCTTCGACTTCATCATCCACTATATAAAGTTGGCCAACACCACAGTATTTGAAGTAGACGAACGAGCCTTCCTACTTCCCCACTTCTCCTTCACTTGCCGTACTGTTCGCAAAATATGGTGAAGGCGGAGACATCTGATTCCAAAGCCTTGACTCCACTCGTGTCGTCTTTCAACGACCACATCCGTCCTCTCCTTGATGCCGTCGACCGTCTCCGCCAGCTCAAGGTGATGGAGGAAGGCATAGATCTTCCCACCATCGTCGTCGTCGGCGACCAGTCCAGCGGCAAGTCCAGTGTGCTCGAGTCTCTCGCTGGAATCAGCCTTCCTCGTGGACAAGGGATATGCACTCGTGTTCCTCTTGTCATGCGTCTGCAGGACGACGTATCCAAAGACGAACCGGAGCTCACTCTGGAGTACGATGGGAAGGTCGTCACCACCACAGAAGCCGGAATCACCGCCGCCATCTGCGCGGCCACCGATGAGATCGCTGGGAGCGGCAAAGGCATCGAAAAGATACCTCTCACTCTCGTCGTCAAGAAGAATGGCGTTCCCGACCTTACGATGGTCGATCTGCCCGGCATCACCCGTGTTCCTGTCCATGGCCAGCCGGAGAACATCTATGGGCAGATCTCTGAGATCATCATGGAGTACATAACTGCCAAAGAGAGCATAATTCTCAATGTTTTGTCGGCCACTGTTGATTTTCCGACGTGCGAATCCATCCGGATGTCGCAGCGTGTGGACAAGACTGGCGAGAGGACTCTTGCTGTTGTCACCAAGCCAGACAAGGCACCGGAGGGCTTGCTGGAGAAGGTAACCACCGATGCTGTCAACATTGGCCTTGGCTATGTCTGTGTCAGGAACCGGATTAACGACGAATCCTATGAGGAGGCTCGAAAGGAGGAGTCTTTGCTCTTTAAATCACACCCTCTATTGTCCAATATCGACAAGTCTATCGTCGGTGTTCCTGTCTTGGCACAAAAGCTCGTCGAAATCCAGGCTTCTAGCATTGCAAGGTGCTTACCGGATATAGTCAAGAAGATAAATAAAAAACTGAGCGACAACTTATGGGAGCTGAACCAGATGCCTCAAAATCTGACCACTGTTTCGGATGCATTGGGAGCTTTCATGCATGTGCTGGGGACAATCAAAGAATCACTGAGAAAAATTCTTGTAAGAGGTGAGTTCGAAGATTTCCCTGATGATTCTCATATGCACTGCACTGCACGTTTTGCAGAAATGTTCGACAATTATTCCATAGAGATACGAGAAGCACAATGCCCGCAATCCGGGTGCTTGTTCCTGATGGAGGAAATCTCCATTCTGGAGGAGAGCAAAGGAATGTGGCTTCCCAATTTCCTTCCCCGTGCTGCATTCTTGTTGGTACTCCAGAAGCGGATCAAGGAAATAGCTGACACACCAGTGGAGTTCGTTCGAAGAGTTTGGAGTTACGTAGAAGACGTGGTCCTCCGTGTCTGGAAGAAGCATTCTGACAACTATCCCCAGCTTCAGGCCTGCACTAGGAGAGCAGTTCAGAACTTGATGGAGAAGATGAAGGAGAAGTCGGTCGAGCATGTGAGAGTGCTTGTTGAGATGGAGAAGGCTGCTGATTACACCGGCAACGTGGACTACTCACAGACTTGGACAGCTATGATGGCCCAGCGAGAGAGTTTCATAAACGTTTTGGAGGGCCATTGGAATCCCGCCAAGTTGAATCTGAAGGTTTTTGGGGAGGTTGATGTTGCCCATCTGAGGAAGGCTCATGTGGAGATTGCGGGACAAGCGTTTGACCTGCGGATGAGGTTGACAGCTTACTGGAGGATTGTCATTCTAAGGTTGGTGGATGGGATCGCACTTCATTTGCTTTACAGTGTGAAGAATCTCGTTGAGAATGATCTGGAAAAGTATATTGTGGACGAGATTGCTGGCCCTGGAAAAGGTGGTGTTCAGAAGATGCTCGAGGAAACGCCGGCTACGGCTAGGAAGAGGGACCGTCTGAAGCAGAGAATTGAGCTTCTCAAGGCTTCCAATGATGTTGTAGCCGACCTAATGGATCGCCTTGTTATTGGTGGTGATTGAATTTTCCGTATGTTTTCTTGCATGTGATGGTAATGGAGATTGCTCTCCCTAAAAGTAGTTTTTTTTTTTTCCCTATCTAAAATGAAGATCCATGATCTAAGATCTGAGTCCAACATCTGTGGGTGTTCCCTATCTAAAATGGAGATTGCTATCAGAAATTTTTCTAAGATCCATTGTGTGGATGTCAGTACAGATATGCACTGCATTACAAATTTATTTTCAAATTTTAAATTTATTTAAGAAAGTTTTTGGACAGATATTTGCTGCATTTTCAGATATGTGTGGATGTGTCTGCTCTATCTAGTACAGATATGTCAGTACTAGATTGGTACATGCAAAGCATGTGCTCTAGCTAGTGAAGTTGAAAGTCAGCCGCATGAATTCAACCATCCCTTGGAGATAAGAAAACTGAATATCCATTGCCGCATTCTAAATTGAACTCAGATTGATTTGAAGTTCCACCTCATTCTTGGGAGCGACACTCAATGTACCCACAAGGTCACATAGTCACCTAAAGAATTGATTAGGTTTCGAATGATTTACTAGCACTTAGTTGCATGAGTCTCTTGGTAAGGGGTTAGGTATCAAATTCTCTGAAACCCCGTTGGAAAATAAACAGCTCAAATTTACCTTTTAGGATCAACGAATTTGACAAGTAGATCGAATGACCCGGTTAGAATTTACCTAATTTAGGTGAGAGTTTGTCTTTTTCTTGTAGTAAATCTAATCGTTGACGTTGATCTATACTATTTGAACTACTTAAATAGTGATTGGAGATCTCGTAATTTGGCATACAAATTACAAATCCGATCGTTGTGTTGATGTAGTGATTGGAGACTTCAAGTTTATGAATTCAATAAACTCAAATTCATGACGTAGAGTTCACAAAACGACGTAAGTTTTTTAAATTTATATAATTTAATACTTCAACCTCTAACAAAAATTTATATGCTTCATAGACCAAATTCATCAATTTAGATTTCTTCTTCTAATATAGTTAGAAATAAAAGCAACCATTTAAAATCGGAACCCCTCTCCATATACAAGCTCGTGAACTAGTACTGATACTAGTTTTTTAAATATACCATGTTAGGGCGGACCAAGGAATCACTCTAGACCAAGAATCAAACTTATCGACAAGTTGGACTTCAAAATTAAAACTCTAAAAGTAAAAAATTAAAAGCTAGTTTATTCCTGTTAGAGTGGAACACAAGTCGAGAATGTTGGTCGTTGAATTGATTCTTTGGCTAAAATCTCTCGCTTCCCGACAGATATGTGGACTTGAAAACGTAAGCTTCAGAAGGAATATTTCAATCTTTTACTAGAACAAGAAATTTATTGGAAACAAAGATCCAGAGTTCAATAACTTCAAGAGAGAGATCTTAATACATCTTTAACCCATAAAATTGTTAAAGGAAGAAAAAGAATTAATACTATTACTTCTTTTATTATCAACGAAGAATTCGTGAATTTTCCTCAGATGATTTGCAATAAAGTAGAACAGTACTTTATAGTTTTATTTAACAAACCGTCGGGATATCTGGGAGACCTTAACTAGAATCTATTGCTATCATATAAAATACTTGATCCTAGTATAATGGAAAGGAGCTATTCAAACAAAGAAATCAAAGTTAGTATCTTTGCCTTTCTTGGTGATAAATCACCTGACCCTGACAACTTCCCTTTATGTTTTTATCAGCATTTTTGGGAAGATATCAAATTGTATTTGTTTAATTTGTTTAACCATCTACATATGTCACGAGACAATAGCACTCTTCAGGGTATTAATCAGACCTTCATTACCCTAATTCCTAAGAAGGATGGTGCTCAAAGTATTCAGGATTATCGGTCAATTAGTCTTCTAAACAATAGTTATAAAATCATTTCTAAGTGCTTAGCTAATAGGCTTTGCCTTATCCTGAATTCTATTCTTGATAGTAATCAGTGCACTTTCTTGCTAGGTAGGATTATTGATGATTATTGTTTGGTTGCTCAAGAAACTATTCACCATATACACCACTTAAATACTCCAAGATTTAATCTTAAATTAGATTTTGAAAAGGCATTTGATAATATCAATCAGGACTTCCTAGTTAATATCCTTCGTGGTTTAGACTATAGAGAGAGGTGAATATCGTGGATTAGGATGTGCATTTGTGTAATTAAGTATTATGTTTTGATCAATGGATCCTTAAGGGATGTTTTGGAGCCACTAATGGACTAAGGCAAGGAGACCCTTTTTTCCACTTTTATTTATTGTGACCACATATATGTTAAATAGAATGTTAGCTTTGAAATCCCATAACAATCATTTTTCTAGGATCTAGTTTCTACATTGTGGTCCCAATGTGGTTAACATACAACATGTAGATGGCACTATTCTTTTCCTATCTCATTTGACAAAGCATATAATTAATGTTAAAAGAATTCTTTATTATTTTTAGGCCTGTGCTGACTTGAAGATCAATTTTCATAAGTCTTTTTTAACAGATATTGGAGTCTCTAATGATTTGATTAAGCATTGTTGTGATATATTGGGGTGTAAGTCTATGACCTTGTCAATCAAATATCTTGGTCTCTCCCTTTATTTCAGGAAAGTGACTTATAGTGATTAGTCCCTAGCGTTGGATAAAATTATAGCTAAACTAGCATCTTGGAAATCCAAGTACTTATATAATGGTGAAAGGCTTACTTTGGTCAATTTTGTTTGATTTGTAATACCTACATATTACTTTTCAGTCCTCCACTTACCTATTAGAATAGAAAAAGAAATTGACAAACTCAGATGACGATTTTTATGGCAAGCCTCTTCGGATGCCAACAATGATTACCATTTAGTTGAATGGAAGAACATCTGTCGTTCTAAAGATCAAAATGGGTAGAGAATTATAAATATTAGGAACTTTAGCTTGAATTTGAAATGTCAGTTGTTATGGCAATTATTGAATGACAATTCCAAACTAAAATGGCCAAACCTCATTACAACTAAGCCTGTAAATGGAGAGGGTATTTACCAGCAACTCACCCCGACCTGTCCCGTTTTATAAGGGTAAGGGTTAACAATTTTTCAATCCGTTACCCATTTACCTGTCACTCGCTTTACCTGCGGTCTCATACGGTACGGGTAAGGGTTAGTATATACCCATCAGCCATTTACCCGTTTACCCATTTTATAAGGGTTATTATAGTGATTTTACATTAACTATATAAATATAAAAAATAATATATATTATATATATATATATATCTCCATTATAGAAATTCTAAATCCTATTAATATAATTTTACATTATATATACAAATAGTTATATACTTATATAGTTATATGTTATAACCTAATAAAATCCTAAACGGCTTGATTGTTTTCCTAATGTATGTGCACATAACATTTAATGTAAGTACTAATTCAATTTTGGATTCAAAATTTTAAAGCTAGTTTAGGAGATCAAAATTTTAAAGTTCCAATTGAACTTTGAATTTGGATTTTTTAAGCTATCATAGACTTTATCAGTGTCATTATCATAGAATTCATAAATCTACCCAATTACCCGTTTACCCTACCTGTTTTATATCCTATCACGAGTAATGAGACGGGTAAGGATAGAAACTTAAAAAATGCAAGTCAATACCCTTCCCGTTACCCGTTAGAATTTAAAGGGTAAGGGTATAGATAAGGCTTTACCCACCCCGTACCCGTCCCGTTTACAGGCTTAATTACAACCATTACATCTGGAAAAGTTAGGTTCCACTAAAAATTAAATTTTTTGTATGGTTGGTGATTCATAATAAAGTTTTATCGCATACTAATCTATTTAAGAAAGATTGGGTGGGTCCATTAAATTGTTTATCTTGTGGAATATTATTAGAATCAACTGAACATTTATTTTTACATTGTTCGTTGACTTCTGAAGTGTAATGTTTATTCTTAAATAATTCAATTCACACCTCCGACGTCAATATTACCAATATTTTCAATCTTTTCAAACATGTTAAGCATTAGTTGACTTTTAAAAGGTTGGAACATTCTCGTTTCAGTAATACTTTGGTATATATAGAAGGAAACAAATAATAGAATTTTCAAGAATTCTTATAAGTCTTCTTCTCAAATTATTTTTCAAATAATTTCGTTAATTTCTTCTTGATTAGATAATTTAGGTATAAGACAAGACAATGAAGTTATTGCTCAAGTAATTAATTAGATGCAGTAGAATTTAGATCAAGATAGGATAAATCAGGCTATTCAAGTTACTACCTCTTCTATTATACTTTCAATGGAGCTCGTGAATATTCCACCCTATTCTAGTTTAGTTGCTGTCTCAATCTATGTCCCCTTGAATTCAAGAAGTCCATCTGATATGTGAAGTATTTTAATTAATCCTTGATTAATTGATTTTTCGACATATATTTTTGCACCTGTATATTTTAAGCTTGATATGTCTACTTTCTTTAGATATATAAACTTTAGGACAATTTACGGACTTATTTTGCACTCAGTGGTAGTTTTACAGCGAAGTGAATATTCGTCTTTTATCGTTTGGAAAAAAAGTTACACCCTGTTAGACTACTGCCTCTTCAAGTTCGTTCTCCAGAACACGGAGTCTTGTCACACGCACCCGCTCCTTTGCATATCACCGGAAAACAGAGAGAGGTGGGGAGGTCTGGAGAATGGCAGGGTGAGCTCTTTACCTCTTCCATACATATCCACCCTATTTCTCCCCTTGATCGCTTGAAGCTAGGTGTGTTTGGCAGTGTTTTCTTCTATTCGATTCAATTCTGTTTGGGGATCAGAAGCTGAAAGGAGTGGTTTTTCTGATTGAGAGGCAGAAATAATGAGTCGGGTTTCGTTTTTTTGAGTTGTTTGTAGGGTGGATTTGGCAGGGGTGGTCCGTCGTCACGGTTGACGTTCCCCCTCCAGAGTGGTTCTACTTGGGACTGTAATGAGCTGTGCAGTTATTGCACCCGAATTGACGTTGTATTTGAAGTTATTCACTATTTCTAGCTTTGGTTTGTTAACGTTGTGTTTTATGTTTGGTCATTTGGTGGGGTTGCATAATTGTTGTAATCGTATCTTGCCATTTTGTATTTCACAATTTTGTCTTAGCTTCCGGGTGTGTTCGGGAAGATCAATTCGGTTTTCGTTTGAAAGAGTTAATCTTGTCGTTGATCTTACTAATCACATAATTAACTTCTTCTTTTCTGCACTGAAACTTATGCAGACCATCATGGCTGATGGACGGCTCAAGAATCGCCACGAAAATTAAAAACGCCTCAGGGTCATCTGATCTTAAAGCTGGCAAATCGAAAAGCAATCCAACTAGAACCTGTCCTAAGTGCAGCCACATTATCGACAACAGTGATGTATGTCCTTGTTCTATATAATCTCGTGAAAACGGGTATATTTTCTGCTGATATATTTTTGTTTCTGTCTGAGATGATATGAAGGAAATGGCTATCTGGATTGGAATTTTTTTGTGTGATATTTGACATTATATTGGGTAATTGTGTTTGAATTGGATATGCTTTATAGCACTATTTAGACTTAAAAAATTTCGGTTTTATGAACCCTGCTTAATTAAATGACTGCATTCTTCCAAGCCCAAGACGGGGTTGTATGTGCCCCCATTTTTTGTATTAAAAAAACTTCTAAAATCTAAGTATGTACCTTGTGACCACTTTATGTCCTGCAAGATTCTCCAATTTAAGTTTTGGAATTTAGTTTATTGTCATTGAAAGCTTTGAGTTTTTTATGTTAGAAATTTACTAAAACTTAGGACCTTTAGATTAAGGGTCATCGTTATCAGAATTAAGAATGCAATGAAAATTTAATAATATGAAATTTGTACTAGAGTAATTTAATCCATAAGGTTAATGTTTTAAGAGAAAAATATAAAACTGAAGTGTATACGACCAAATTGATGTTTATTCCAAAGCATGGTACCATAGGGCATTTTATGTGGTAAATTCCTTGATTTTTTTCCCCTGTGTTCTCAAATTTCCGATCTGAATTGTAAAAGGAATTATATTCACTTGTTTATTTTTCTAGGCACCTTTATCTTGTATAAGGTTGATATCTTAGAGAAAGCCAAATCCTGGAGAAAATTTCATTGGATTTGTTGTATCATTTGTGTATAGCAGAAGATAATCATTATTTGCCATCTTATCTGACTTAACTAGTGAGTCGGCATGGTGGGAATTCATATCAATGTTATTAGGGCACTCGATTCTTGACCATAGACTTTTAAAATGCTATGCCATGACAAGGTGAATACTGAATATATGGTTAAAATCATCAAGCTTCGGTTAGAAAAACAGTCCTTGTTTTGGTAGAGTCATGGAGCTATTAATACTTTCAAAACAAATTCACACTCATAAAATGCTTTTAAACAGAACAAGTCAAGATAGATCATAAAGTTTTTAAAAATGGGTAATCAAATACTCTTAATTGTGTGCCAAAATTTTGTTGGATTTCAGGTTGACAAAGCAAGAATACGGTTAGAAATTTTAGGATGAGTTCGAATTCAGATATTCTGTGGATAGATTATTTTACCATCAAGGGTTGCTAAGATAAGAGAGAATATGTACGATCTCTTGAAATTTTCTATCTGTGTTTCAATCCTCTCTAAGAGCCACTGGAAGATCTGCGTTAATTACATATCAGCTAAATAACACTTATCACCTGCTATTGGAAGCATTTCATTACGATGACTTGGTGAAAGGAAGATCAAACATGTAAACTGGTTTAAAGTGAAGACTAAACCAGAATCATCAAGTCTTGTGTGTTAACCCCAATTGAGATATGAATGCTGGATATTTACATCAATAAAGTTGTTGGCATCGTATTTTGTTGAAAGCAAAATGGATGGTTGTTTTTTAAGGCTGAAACAGGTAGCTCAGGTTTCTGAGTTTTACTTTTCACTTGTGTTATTGCAAGAAAAACAGTCACTTCCATGGTTTCTAAATTTCCTTTGTCTCTAATACATTTAAGAATTAATAGTTTGTGCTTTGTTGTCAAGAGTAGAACTAGATAAACTACCAAATGTTGTCAAGAGTAGAACTAGATAAACTACCAAAAAGTCTGCCTATGCAGATTTTTTTTTCTTGCTGCATGTTATGTGTTTTGGAACTTGATGAACAAATTTTAGTTATTGGTTAGGTTCATTGGTCGCTGTTATGTCAGTTCTACTTATCATTTTGTTTCTACACATACTGAGCTAGTTTTGTTATTTTGAACAAATTGTTAAGGTCTCCCAAGATTGGCCAGGCTTACCAAGAGGTGTTAAATTTGATCCATCTGATCCAGAACTTCTTTGGCATTTACTTGCCAAAGTTGGGAAGGGTGCTGCAAGGCCTCATCCCTTCATTGATGAGTTTATTCCAACACTAGAAGGAGGTGATGGAATTTGTTGCACCCATCCTCGAAAATTACCTGGTAATGATGATTTTTATTATCCTATCCTCTCTCTGTAAAAAGTATAGTCCTCAATATCATCTATGATGTTATCCTTTACTAGGAGTCAAGCAAGATGGAAGTGTTTCCCATTTCTTTCATCAAACATTCAAAGCATATAACACAGGGACTCGAAAGCGTAGAAAGATACACAATGATGACCTTGGAGATGTACGCTGGCACAAAACTGGGAAGACAAAACCAGTGGCTTTGGATGGAATTCAGCAGGGTTGTAAAAAGATAATGGTCTTATATGTGAGCATGACTAAGGGTGAAAAACCTGAGAAGACTAATTGGGTGATGCACCAGTATCACCTAGGTACAGGAGAAGATGAAAAAGATGGAGAATATGTTGTTTCTAAGGTATTTTATCAGCAACAGGGCAAGCAGAACGACAGAAGTGAACAAGATTCACATTTGGAGATATTGAACACCAGTGGCAGAGACAATGAGACTGCCATTAGTCTTCAATTAGTGACGCCTGAATCTCCTAAAGAGAAGAAGCAAAGCAGTCTTGATTATGAGCAGTCACCTGTTAAGGTATCATCATTAAAACTTGTAATATTTTTATTACTTGCTTTTAATCTGATCAAGTTAACTGAAGATTCCTTTTTAAAAAAATAAATTGCAATTCTAATAATACACTAGTGATTATTTTCTTTAGATGTACTGATGAGGATTAAACATCGACAAACTTGTGATATTTTTTGCAGGATTATGATATTTTTTGTACTGATGAGTTGTGATCATAGAATTAAACATCGACACGTGTCAACGATATTTTACCGACATGTGTCGGATTTTGAGTTGGTTGACACGATTTACAAGTGTAGATCGGAAAATACCATATGTCAAAGCCAAACTTCAACATGTGTTGGTGAGTGTCGAAGTGTCAGTCAACATGGTGTATTTTTTACACTGAGTTTGAACGGTATCGATAGACACGACCATTAAAACTACAGACATGTATTAGAATTTTTTCCTTCTCATTTGCTTCTTTCCATTTATAAGTTTCTGACTTCCAATGTATCTCATTTACTCCTTTCCAACTCGATGACTTGTTGCAAACTTGAAGAGCCTTTTCTCCTTAATTGTTCTTAAATTTTATCCCTACTTAATGTATAATACTTGATTTTTATATAGAATCTTTGCTTTTTTCATTTTTTGTATTTGTATTTTTAACTTTTCATGTAGATCTATGATAGAATCTTAGATCTATCATAATAATAATTAGATGTAACTTAATAATACATAGATCTTAAGTTTTTCCTTTTTTTTCTTAAATTTTATCCCTACCTAATGCATACATTTTAGGCTTTTTAATGTTTTTTTTGGGTTTTGATGTTAATATCTTGACATTACATAGATCCAACCTAATAATACAAAGGTCTTAGGTTTTTCATTTTTTTTGTATGTTTTGATGTTAATAACTTAATATTACATAGATCTAACCTAATAATTTTACAAACTCATTAAAAAGGAGTAAAATTCGTAATTAAATAAAAAATAATAAAATATTTATGTTAAGCATATATGAGATAACTTTTACGAGTAGTTTTGTTTTTAAACGTTTATCATTTTTACATATTATTTATGCTTCAAGATATTTGTTTTAAGTCCATCTAATGTATTTTAATGTGATACATATTGAAAAAGTTGATCTAAGTAATTTAAGATGTAAATTATTACTTACTTTCGCTTATTCTAGAGTTTCAAATCAAACTTTAAAGTTTTTTTACCTATTTCCATGGATTTCCGTAAATTTATCGCATTTCCACTAATATTTCCACCGATGTGCAATACCGATATGTTTCTTATTTTTGTTAAACCGAAGTTTGATATAAAATCGACGTTTATTTGTGTGGTTGTGATATATGTCATTCTTTTGTGCATTCATATGTCCAAATTTTTTCTAAGCTGGTAACCTTCCTGAATTCCTTCTTGTTGTAATTTAGGTGACTGAAGATCATGAATCTGAAATCAAAGCGGACATCACTAATGATAGTGAAAAACTTGATGAAAATGAAAACCATTCTGTTGATGATTCAAAATGGTGGGAAGGCGAATCTCAGTTGTTGTTGGATTCTCAGCAGCTTGCAGAAGGTATCGCGATATGCGAAGAATTCCTCCAAAGCCAATCTTCTTATGGAGGTAGTGAAACAGAGAGAAATAAACCTTGTTTATCTGATTATGCACGGTTGGGTGCGGAATACCTAAAAAGGGATCTAGAGGAGTGTATGAAGCTAAGCAATATTGATAATCCAGATATCATCCAGGATACACCTCCAGATTTGCAACTGAGCCAACTAGTATGCTGTCCCTTATTCAACTTCTTCCTTTCATTCTAGATATGAATTTCCTGAATCGTGCATTAACCGAATCATTTTTTGCTGAATTTTTTAATACAGGAATTTGGATCTCAAGATGGTCTTTTGGGATGGCGTAATCACAATATTACATATTCAGCTGATAAGTAGTGTGATCATCAACTGTATGTGCTTCATTTGTCTATGACGATAATGACACGCACAGCTGCATTTTGTTTTCCTTGATCCTGTGTATTCTACCTTAGTTTGTTTTCACGGGTAAGAATTATGCAGAAACTTCTGTGCTTGTTTCTTTCATGCTCCCGTGTAAAGGAATGTTGTACCTCTTTATTATGAATTTTTGGTGTCAATATTTTCAAGCAATGAACTGCTTCACTTTTTGTGAAGAAAAGCCCCATTCCAAATGAAGTTTCAGCTTCTATGTAATGAAGTTTTTGGTTTTAGCATATCCCTTGAATCTGCAGAATCATTATTGAAAACTTAGACAAAGTCAATGCATGCAAATCTCAAATCATATAGTTTTTTGTCTATTAAAAATTTGATAGATTGATTTAAATATTTTGAACATACATATGAAAATAATATCAAATGCTTTCCACAAATCTCGAGCTTCATCAATATTGAAGTTGTGGGAAAATCATCAATAATTCCACAATAAAATCCATAATTAGGATTTAACAAATCTATTAAAATCATTAACACAATAATTAAATCCATCATGTTATATGACGTCAAGCAATCAACTCTAACCTATAATCAGTTAGCAAGACATGTTGTACTTTGATGGACGAGCCATCTTGTAAGGAGTTCTCTTACATTGGATGTTGAGGAATCTTACAATTGTTTACTCATGATATGTTATCAAAAGGTACTATCGTACCATCGTAGAGGCCGCCTCTCTTGGCATCTTGAGAATCCAAACCACACAAGGGATTCTATCCTCTTGGTCCTGTTGGTCTCGAATATCACAGACCTCAATCCTGACCTTGTGTCCAATCACTCAAAGGTACTGTCGTACCTCTTGGTTTCGTCAACATAATCCTTCAGTCTCTTGATATCAAAAATAAATCAACGGAAAAATATATTTAAATCTAATCTCAATATCAATAAGAAATCCTTTTTTATATGAATAAAATTTCATTAATGTCAACCTAAAAATCCTCATTACAATTCAAAATTTATCATGAACATCAATTGTAGACACTCCAATTTTGCAGGTCTGCAGGCTGAAATTGTGGTAGCTGGGCTTTTAACCACAAATGAACTCAAACCCTGGTTTAGTCCCAAAGTCAAGGCCCATTAAGCCCACCAAGGCCCAAGCAAACACCAAAATCCACCAAAGCCCAAGTAGTCCACCAAGGCCCATTAAGCCTACAAACTTAACTCGAGTTTCATCTACAAACCCTAACCTAATCATGAAATTGATCTTCACCCTCCATTCAAAAATATGCAAATCCTACAAACCAAGATAATAACCTAAGACCTAATTGCACCCTAAATCCAAACTTCAATCCAAAATCAAACCCAAGCCCAACTTCTTCCAAATTAGTCCCCATCAGCCATTTTGATATCAAACCAATGGCCTCAATGAACTGATCACGTAACCTATCATCACCCAATGCACTTCATGCCTCCAACAACCATCATCACCTCCACTTGTTAAACCCTAGTAGCCACTGTCCACATGTCTGGGATCCATGCACATAGAGGGGATAGGAGAAGGGAAGGTGGCAGGTTGTTTAGGTTGTTTAGAAGTTGTTTAAGTGGTTATAGTTTTGTTTGAGTGAGTTGTTAAGGTGGTGGGTTGTTATGGGTTCAGTTGGTGATTTATTGCAGTTGGTGGTCTTCCTTGGCTATAAAAGGGGATTGACGGTGGACTGAAAAGGGCAAGAAGGATTTTCGGCCGAAGAAGGGTGATCCTCAAGCTCCCATGCTCGTCGGAGTTCACTGAACCCAATCCACCTCATCGGCTGAAACAGAAAACAGAGAGAACAGAGAGAGAGAGAAAGGGAGGAGGAGATAGAGAGAATTCTAGGAAGAGAGAGGAAGTTCGCGGAGGTGAGGAGCTAGAGTTTTCAACCTCTTCCGGCGAGCTACAGCACATTACCAGGTACGCTCTCCACTGGACTTCGTTTCATTTCAATTTTAGCTCTCTAGGACTCCCTCTGTTTTCCATGGTCGATTCCAACAAGTCTAGAGGTTTCCTCAGGTCGGAATCACCCCCTAGGCCTCGCTGGAGTCGTTTTCCGGTGGCCTAGATGGGGGAGCTGGTCCAGGGCTTGTCCCTGGACCTAGAACCTTAAGTCCTCCTCTCCTATCCTCCCTCTTGCTTCTTGACCCGTCGGAAAGCTGTTTCGCTGCCTCCCAGAGCCTCCACCAGAAGATCGCCGGAGTCGCAGCGTCCAGCCGTCGCCGGAGAAGACGACCGGAGCTAAAGAAGGAACGCGTGCCTCCAACCCCGCTGTGCCATTCCAAGCATCCAAGAATCCTCCACGGCGCGCCCCAAGCACACCGGAGCCTTCAGAGTCAAGCCACGAGCCTTGGACACTTCCGCAACTATGCTCATCGGAGAAAACGACGGCGATGACGGGTGGAATCCGCATTGCGCATTCTTCCTCCTCTTTTGCCCCCTAGTGGAAGGGGTGTACTCTCGACATGCCGAAGCATCCTAGACCTCTGGATCATGCGCCGTAGCCCTCCAGCAACCCCCTTCTTCTCCGATGCCATCATCGGAATGCCTCGACGGCGAGAGAGGTGGGAGGCCTACTCCCGCCTTTGAATCTCCGATCCAGGCCGTTCGATCTCCTCCCCTCCTTCTCTTCTTGCTTCCCATGGGGTCTGATCTTAGATCAGGCCATGGGATTGCCTCCAACAGCCCCTTCGACGGCCGTCGACTGCAAAGTTCCGTCGCCGGCGGATGTCGATCCTTTTTTCTCTTTTTTAAAATGAAAACAATTTTCTTTTAATAAAACTTCTGTAACTTTTGTTATCTTTCATTTAAGTCCTTTTTTCATTGCAAATAGGTCCTTCCTCTTACAGATAGGTCCCTACACATTTTTCTTAAATCGTTTGAATAAAGTTTTAACTGAAAATATTGCATTGTCTCCCCTAAGCTTCTTTAATAATGTTTTCCAGGCTTGAAAATTGGACAAAACCCCCTAAATTCATTAAAAATTGTTCTGAATGCATATTTCTCTGTTCAAATTGAATTTAAACCCCTAATCTTCATCAAAATCATTCTGAATGCATATTTCTCTGGTTAATTTGCATTTTAGCCTTCGAACTTTTCAGAAACTCTTCCGAATGCATATTCCTTTGGTTAATTTGCATTTTAGCCCTTGAACTTTTCTGAAATTACTCTGAATGCATGTTTTCTAGGATAAAATTACTGAATTGCCCCTGAAACTTTTTTATTTCAACATGGATTCTTTTTCCTGCATATTTTACCCTGAATTTCCACAAAATTGCATTGAATGCATGTTTTGATGGCGTAGTTGCATTTTAACCCCTATTTGACCAAAAATGCACAGTTTTACACATTTGACCCTAGATTTCTTCAAAACTACATGAAATGTGTTTTTCTATGTATTTTTGATGGTTTCGCTTCAGAATTTCAGTTTTCATGCAGAATTTGGGTTTTTTTGCAGAAAAGCCCCTGGAATTTAATTTTCACTCTTACATGCATTTTGCATATTTTGTCGCACCGTTTCATGCATGTTTTCTCGTGATTTCTTTCTTACATCGTGCACGCATTTCTAACTCTTTTCAAACTTGATTTTCTCGTCGTTTCCTGGATTTCTACCGATTTTCGTATTTTTTATTTGATTTGGCTTTCCATCGCCCGATGGCGTACATTAACAGGCTTAACAAAGCTGACATTGTCCCGAATGAGGATTATTTTCTCTAATTTTATTTTCTCGGATTTATCCAAATTTCTGCTGATTTGAGAGACACTTTCCAAGAATTTCTCAATTTTCACTATTTTCCTCATCGCCCACGGGCGTATAGTAAAACGGCATTCTCAATGCCCACATTTGTCCCTCGGATTAACTTTTTCCCTTTATTTCATTTCTTCACTTTGATTTGGCATTTTTTCTAGTCATTTTTTAACATGAGCACTCAGAATAGGCAAGTACACACCCAATAGGCCATTGGCAAGTAGGAAACCTAGAAAGACCAAGTTTCTTAGACGCATGGGGGTGTCTAACCCCTTCTCCATGCGTAACCAGAATCCTTACCCTTTCGCTGACCTGCATTCATTTGTGCATTATATCCATTAGGCACGGAGCACACATGTTTTCTGCATCTTGTTTGCTTCTTGGTTTTCTTGTGTGTTTGGTTTTCCTCGTCTTTCCATTAAAAGACTAGGTGACGACTCCTTTCCTTATCCTTTCTTATCTCCCTTTGGTGTTTCCGAGTCTAATCTTCTTCTCCGGATTCACCATCTTCATCGTGACTGTATCGGGACTCCTCGAGTACTTCCATGCACCCGATAACCCTGCATGGTCACATCAATAAACAAATTAGTATACTAAAACCAAAGGGATCTCAACATTCTGCCGACTTTCCCAAAACACACGAAGCTAACGTGTAGGGTTAGCACATTTGATGCCCAGAATTCCTTGTTTCTAGACAAAATGCCTACATGGCGCAATAAAAAACCACATAAACTAGATAAAATCCAACACAAGCATACTCCAAGTATAAATTCATCATTCAATCTAAAAATCCTAGCATACCACTAAAAGAAAGGGATTCAAGTCCCAATTCAAAGGTGAGTACCTAGTTGGAGAAGAAGAACCCAACCAATACCCACAAACCATAGCATGCTGGAGCTTGTGCCCTACCGCTCCGAACTCCTCGACTACTCTTAAATAAGCCTAACACTTTCTCAGGCACAAGGAAACTAAAATCAAATGCATGTACAAAATTTAATAGAATTTTACTCTCCAAAACCCAACTAAACTCACCACAAAGTCTAAGAACCCAACAAACAGCCTATGGCCACTAGAGTAGCTCAAGCTTGTCGGCGATCACTCGCAGTCTCACACAACTCCCGGACTCCTCTTCAAAGTCTAGCATAGCCTTAATCAAGCAACGAATTGAGATTAGGCTTGTAGCAATAACTTTATGAAGAAGAACCCATTTCACAACCCAACGGTTCACCTCAGTCCATCCACCGTTTGGATCTACTGGTGGTTGTAGTAGTGTCAACGAGAGACATTGTCGAAGGTGCAAGAGTTGTTGCAATACTACCCTCGCTGCATGCACAAGTTTCTCAGCTCACTCCCATTGGTCTCCCTCTCTCTGCCATTCCCCTTTCTCTCTCACTTTCTTCGCTCTTAAGCGGTGATGAGGAAAAGGGGATGTGTGGATCAACTTATATGGTGCGCCCCACCCCCACCCCCCTCCTTTATAAAGGCATGGACACAAGTGCCACAGCAACCACATGTAGTCCCTCCACTTCTCATCACTCCCACCAACACATGCATGAAGCCAACATCCACTTGTTATACTACATGGAACTCATGCAACACTCGCTTGTAGAAACTATGTAGAAACGTCCAAGAGTTACATCATATAAAGCTTAAAACCAACCATCAATTCTTTCAATTAATCATCATGGTCCAAGTGATCACAAAACCCACTAATTTCCACTGATTAGCATCATATAAAGCTTTAAATACAAGCAACTAACAACATGTTAAACTATGTCATGAATCTAATGTGTTTGGCAAAAGAGCATTGGGCAAACATCCAGCCAAACGTCCACCATTTTATTTGAGGTAGAGTTGAGACATCATTACTTGAGCGGACATCTGGACCAAAACATCTGCTACTCTTATGGAATAGTCAAAGCATTCACGGATGTCTAGACCGAACGTCCGCTCATCTCTTAGAAATCATAGAGCGTTAACGGACATCTAGATCGAATATTTGCCCAAGTTCTTGATGAAGTCAGAGCATTCACAGATATCTGATCCAAACATCTGCCTCGTCTTTTTTCTTAGTGTTGGGATTTTTTTGTCCCTAAACGGACATCTGATCATACGTTGGTTACAACTGACTATTTAAATATTGTAACTTATTTTAGGATTTTGTGAGTTACTCATTTCATTGTAAATCTTGGGGGACACGTGACGGTTGTTCCTCTAGTCTCTCTCCTCACTCTTGTAACATCTTGAAGCACAGTAGAACCTTCTCTTCGTCATTGTCTGTGGATATATTCTTTTGTGGTAAACCACGTAAATCCTTCTCTTCTCTTTGTATGTGATTGTAATTCTCCTCTCCCTTCTCAATCATCTGTATTCTTTGTTCTTCCGCAACAAACTAGTATCAGAGCCTATGAGTTCGTTTGCAACCATTGATCGAGAGAAGATGTCATGACACGATGTAAAGATCGAAAAGTTCACCGAGAAAAATAGTTTAAGTCTTTAATAAATCAAGATGCGAGCTCTATTAAAACAACAAGACATCTAGTCATCGTTGTTGAAGATGAAACCTATTGGGGTTGATAAAGTCGAGTTAACTTTGCAAGAGGAGAAAGTGCACTCACGATCTTGCTCTGTCTTGCCGACGAGGTCGTCATCGAAGCGACAAATGAAGAGTCTACATCTAGCCTATGGTTGAAGTTGAAAAGTCTATATATGATGAAGTCTTTAACCAACAAGTTGCTCCTAAAGCAGTATCTATTTGCCCTCCGTATGAAAGAAGATATATCTTTTAAAGACCATCTGAATCAGTTAAATATAATACTAACGGAATTGAGAAACATTGACGTCAAGATAGAGAACAAAGATGCTGACCTACTTTTGTTAGTTTCTCTCCCTCTATCTTATGAGAATTTTATTCAATCCTTTGTTGTCGAAAAGGATACGATTTCTCTTAAAGAGGTCAGATCTAGTTTCCATACACGAGAATTCCATCAAATGGCATCGAGTAGTGGTGTTGATAATTCTGATTCAAAACTTATAACATTGAGTTCTAACAAGGATTGTGGATGTTTTGTGAAGAATGATAAGAAATGCAAAAGAAAGTCGAAGTCTAAGACTAGACGTCCAAATCTGAGAGACATACGTAACTAATGTAAGGAACTAGGTTACTAGAAGGTTGATTGTCCTAATAAGAAGTCAAAGGTCCCAATTGCTGCTATGACGTAGAATGATTTTTCATCTAAACCAAACATTGCCCTTACCATTTCTGATGTTTAGTATCCAACTGACAATTGGATATTGGATTCTGGTACTTTCCATCACATGTGTTCGAACAAGAAATGGTTTCCAACATATGAGAACGTTGACAGTGGAAATGTTTCTATGGCCAATAGTGGTACCACTTAAATCAGAACACATGACAGTGTGGTGAGAACATTGGCCAATGTATGACACATTCCAGAGTTGAGTAAGAAATTAGTATCCCTGATGGTATTAGATGACAAGGGATATAAATACAGTGGTGGGGGTCGATCCTCCAAGGATCTTCTATGACAGGTTCTGCGACAACAGTAACTCCTTTAGAGCAGTCAGAATAAAATCAAACAAAGTTGTGGTACATGCGACTTACAGATTTGAGTGAGAAAGGGATGTCAATTCTGAGCAAGTAAGGTCTTATGAGAGGCCATAAGGTAGTAGACCTTGAATTCTGTGAGTACTGTGTTATCAACAATCAATGCCTGGTTCAGTTCTATAAGGCAGCACATTCAACAAAAGCAACACTTGATTATATCGACATCGATTGTTGGGGTCTCTCTTGTGTTCCATCTCTAGGAGGTTCAAGATACTTTCTTTCTATGATAGATGATTACTCAATGATGACTTGGATATTCATGATGAAACACTAGAGTGAGGCATTCAAAGCCTTCAAGCAATGGAAGGTACTAGTAGAGAATTAGACAAAAAAGAAGATCAAGCGACTTCGTATTGATAATGATCTGGAGTTATGTTCGAAAGAGTTCAACAAGTTCTACAAAGATGCAAGCATTACTAGGCACTGTATCGTCAGAGACACGTCACAATAGAATGGTGTAGTAGAATAAATGAACAGAACACTGTTAGAAAAAGCTCGATGCATAATCTTTAATTCTAGATTAAAGAAATCTTTTTTGTCAGAGGCTATTAATATGACATGCTATTTAGTGAATCGCAACTCAACAAGTGACATCATAATAAAACTCACTTCAAAGTATGGTCTAAAAAACCTACTATTTATTCTAATCTTAGAATATCTGACTATCCAGTTTATTATCATATTAGTGAGGGTAAGTTAGAACCAAGGGCAAAGAAGGGTTTGTTTATGAGCTATAATGCTAAGATAAAAGGATATAGAATTTGGTCTCCTTTTGAATGTAAAGTTATTCTTAGTGAAAGTGTAACTTTTAATGAAAATTCTATGCTTCACCCAAGTGTGGAGTCATCTGTTTCAAGAAGCAATGATAGTGTCATCAAACAAGTGGAACTTGAAATAACTCCCAATTAGAAAGATGATGAAGATTCACTACAAAATTACGAACTTGAGACCAATACAAAATCTGAAAAGCATCAACAAGAAGAATGATCGTACAGTATTGCAATTGATCGACCTTAGAAACAGATCAATGTTCCAAAGAAATATGGCTTGAGAGCATGATGGCTTGTGTTCTTCAAGCAGCAGAAGAGGGGGAGTCTAAGGAGGCCTCTACCTATCGGGAAGCTTGCATAAGTACGAAATCCACTCAATGAATTGCTACAATGAGTGAGGAGATGGAATCTCTTCACAAGAATCAAATATGGGAATTGATCAAAGTACCAAAGGAGAGAAGAATTGTTAGCTGCAAGTGGGTCTTCAAGAAGAAAGCTAGAATCCAATGTGTTGAAGGAAAAAGATACAAGGTACGATTAGTTGCAAAAGATTACAATCAAAATGAAGGAATTGATTACAATGAGATTTTCTCATCGATTATCGAACACACTTCTATCCGAGTGTTACTTGCATTAGTAACACATCACAATTTAGAATTGGAGCAACTGAACATAAAGACAACTTTTCTATTTAAAGAGCTAGAAGAAGATATCTTGATGGACTAACCAAAATGGTTCTCTATTCTTGGAAAGGAAGATCATGTATGGAATAGAAATTTTTGTATGGACTCAAACAATCTCTAATGTAGTGATACAAGAGGTTTGACAATTTCATGATTGAGAATGACTATAACAAAAGTCCATATGATTGTTGTGTGTATCATAATAGGCTAAATGATGGTTCATACAGGAATAGAAATTTGTAGGAATGGAGATCTATAGGAATAGAAATCAGAGGAAGCTTTTCTTGTCATAGAAGAACTACATATAAAAAGCCTTATGAAAATTCGACATGGCTACTGTGAAACCTTTGAATACTTCATCAACTGTAAACTTACGTCTTTCTATAATATTTCCACCTCAGTCAAAAGCCGAAGAGGAGTACATGTCTCATGTTTCCTATGCTAGCGTAATTGAAAGTTTGATGTATGAGATGGTGTGCACTAGACCTAAAATTACACAAGCTGTTAGTGGTTAGCAGGTTTATGAGTAAACCTGAAAAAGAATATTGGCAAGTTGTAATGCGCATATTCTAGTATCTGAAAGGAGCATTAGATATAGGTCTTATCTATGGAAGTGATGCAAATTGCTTGGTTGCAGGTTATTCTGATTCAGATTGCACTGCAAATGTAGATGGTTGAAGATCAATGACTGGTTACGTCATTACAATAGGTAGTTTCATGATGAGCTGGAAAGCAACTCTACAACCACCAGTTACCCTATCTACAACAAAGGCAGAGTATATGACGTTGATGAAAGCTGCTAAGGAAGGCATCTAGCTTAAAGGACTAGTAATTGAGATCTTTGACTACAATAAGATCAGGCTATAGTGTGTTATAACAGTTTGAATGCTATGTGCTTAGCTAATGATCAAGTACATCATGATAGGTCCAAACACATTGATGTAAAATATCACTTCATTCGTACAAAGAAGAGAGTCAAGGTGAAGAAAATTGGTACAAAAAACAATCCAACTGATATGTTCACCAAATCGGTTTCTGAGAGCAAGTTTTTGCATTGTTTGGACTTATTGAATGTTGATAGTTGGTAGTAGTCCCAAGGTGGGACTGGCTATAACAGAGATCTGTTCTAAGAGGATTCAATTCAAGATAAAGAATTATTGAAATATGCCTTGAATCCAAACTGTTAAGTAACAGAGATTTATTCTAAGAGGATTCAATTCAAGATAAAAAATTATTGAAATATGCCTTGAATCCAAAGTGTTAAGTGGCTATAACAGAGATCTGTTCTAAGAGGATTCAATTCAAGATAAAGAATTATTGAAATATGCCTTGAATCCAAAGTGTTAAGTAGCAGAGCATAAGGCAGACATCCGATCGGACGTTCGTCATCTCATTTAAGGAAGGGTTGAGACATTAGTACTTGAACGAACGTCAAGATTGAACATTCGCTACTCTTCTAAAATAGTCAAAGTATTCGTAGACGTCTTACGGTCAACTATTTAAATATTGTAATCCATTTTAGGATTTTGTGAGTTGCTCATTCTATTGTAAACTTTGGAAGATATGTAACGATTGTTCCTCTAGTCTTTCCCCTCATCCTTGTAACATCTTAAAATATAGTGAAACCTTCTCCTTATCATCGTCTGTGGGCATAACTCTTTGTGATGAATCATATAAATCTCTCTTCTCTTTGTGTATGATTGTTATTCTCCCCCTCCCTTCTCTCGATCATCTGTATTCTTTGTTCTTTCGCAACACAACACGCTTGATTTATTCAAAAGTTTCTCATTCCACTTACAATTCAAATTCCCATATACATCATATGAGTGCACTAGGGTCTACAAATCAATCCTGAACTTCTCACTTCACTCTAATCTCGAAGAGACCCAAACATGTCTCAGTAATGTGCATCCCAAACAAGTCTACTAAACGAGCCAAAGAAATGCACAACACTAGAAAAAGTTTAGGATGTTACAAAGGAAAAGGGGGAAGAGAAGACTTTTTTCTTTATAAATGAAGGATAATATGGACAATACATATTTCTCGTAATTGCTTTTTGTGTGTGCTACCAACATGATTATTGATTATCCTAAAAAGCTATGAACAGTGATTTTGTGAAAAAGTGTTATTAAATGCTACCTTAGTATAATCGAGGAGGTATAGTGTAACCATGCCGGCGACAGCCTCAAGGCTTTGGCACAAAGGCCAAATACGCGAGGATCGGCAAAATCACGACAAAAATAAAAATGCAGGAATAAAATAAAAATGCAAGAGTCGCCACCTAGTCTATTAAAATGGAAAACAAGGAAAACCATATAATCATGCAAATAAGCCAATGAAAAGCAGGTCATAAACCAAAAATGGGTAAGGATCCCTGTTACGCACGAGGAAGGTGTTAGGCACCCTCGTGCGCCCGATAAATCGGTCTTTCTATGGGTTTCTCGTTTACTTATGAAATGTTGGCTTTTCAGCCTTTACTGTACGCCCGAGGGCGATCTACTATGCCATGTTAAGTGAGTGGTGTCTTATGCTAAATGGGGGTGTATGGGATGTAGGGTGTGTCCTAATGCTCAGAAATGTCACTCGTGTAATGGGACAGGCCCCGATGCAAGGATATTGCACGGATATGATCAAAAGATCTAACAACATCGAGTGATTTTCATCCTTACTTTACTACATGCAATGTATGATCTATAATGCATAAAAGGTTTGAAAACGGAGTTGGGTCTTCCTGGTATATCAAGAAAGAAAACCATAGAAAACCAGAGGCAAATCAAAATGGAAAACAAGCTAAAAATTTTGCAAAAAGTTGTTCTGTGTAACAGAAAAGTGTTATTAAATGCGCATGTATGGTGCGCCAGACTAATGCGCCTGTATGGTGCGCCAGACTAGTGCTCCAGTCTGGTGCGCCAACTATGTGCTCCTGTGTGGGCCAAAAAGATGTACCAAGGAAAACACAGAAATCCATGCAGAGTAGTGTCATATAAATGCATTCCAGAAAGTTACGCAACGTAAAGTCTTTGTAAAATGGAAAATATCCTTTAAAAATGAAAGAAATGCAAGTGTGAGAAGATTTATGGATCTTGTGCTCAAGGGCTAATAGCCTCACACAAGGTCACATCTTACTTATGCTGAATGAAAGCAACAAGGTTCAGCCATGTTACTGGATCATGGGCTAATGCATAGATTCTCTACATAGGAGTAAATGGCAATCAGCCTACCAGATTTAAACCATGGACTGAATATCCAAAGGGTAAAACGACTTATAAAAACAACATTATTTGTGGTTGAAATCATGCATGCACAATCATAAAATACCAAAGAATCATCACTGAAAGAATCTGATTCAAAATCATTTGGGGGAAAAACGTGCAGATGAGGATGCAAAAGATAGTGATTTTGCTTCTCTGACCAGTCTGGTGCAACAGAATGGTGCGCCAGAGTGGTGCTCTGGTTTGGTGCGCCACTCTGGTGCGTCATATAGGTACTCCCCAGAAAATCTGAATCAGACTGCAGTCTAATTCAGAATTCTGGTTCAGATTAAGAGATAGATGTTCTTCTTTTTTAATTAAGCCATTTATGCAAATGATGGAAACTAAAATATGATAAGATGCAAATGAACAGAAACCTTTCTTTTTAATTTGATTCAAAAGCAAAATAAATCATGGGTTCATGGTAGAAATGCTTATACAAGATTCTAAAGAACATGTATGAGAAGATAAACTTGACAAGCCATATGCAAGTGATGAATACATAAAGAACATGTCTATCGCATATTCTAGCATGCATGTGCATAAAAACAAAGATTTCTTGTGCAAAGAAACAAAAAGAAAGGCCAATTACAGGAACATTAAGGTAGAGAATTTTCTATTTAGATTGTACGTGTAGAATATCTTATAGGGTGATTATCTTCATCATGAAATTTATGTAAGCAAAAAATAAGAAGAACACCAGTTTATATGAAGTGCACGGCATATTTTATCTAATGTAGGAAGTAAGCAAAAGCAAATGAATGCATGGAGGACCTACCTTGTCCAAGATGTAAGATGTTCCCTCTTGAAATATCAAAGATAATAAGATCCCTTGTTGCTTTGGAAGGGCTGGGAATTCTTCAAAATGCAAAGGAATGCTTGGGAAAGCGAGACTGGCTTGCAGTAGTTTGCACTAGATTTATCTCAAGATGATAAGATCAGCTCCTAAGGTCAGATCATCAAGGTCTCCAAATGGTTGCCTATGGATGTCCTTATATAGGAATTTCTCAAAGGTAACTCCTAGAGAATACAAGCAGCCTCGTAAACGAAGAGCCCAGGAAGATTCCATGGCATATTCGTTGGTGAAGGTTACAGACATGGGAGGTGGAAAGCCAGCAGCCTGAGAAGTGGGTGTGCGCCAGGTAGGTGCGCCAGGTCAGTGTGACACCCTAGTGCTCCAGCTAGATGCTCCACTTCCATGCTCCCGCTTGGTGAACTAGCTAAATGCTCAACATTTGTGCTCTACCTTGGTGTTCTCTCCTACCTGTCTGGATTTCTAATTGTGCTGCAGGCCTATTATAAGCTTGTGGTAGATTTAGCTAATGGGATTAGGTTTGTCACATCTAAAGCAACATCTGGAAAATTTATCTATGAGTCACCTCAAAATTGAGGTGTCTATGGATGTTGTAGTCTTGTTGAAATATGAGAGAGGTTGTCTATATTGTTTTTTCTTTTTTTAATGTGTTTGTTCTTCTCAACAATTGAGTTTTCCTTCTTCCTAATCAAAGAGGTTTTTCTGTCTGCAAGGTAGTGGTGTACGTGAACTCTGGTGATCGCTTTGGGAAAGGTGAGCTTCGTTGAATGGTAAATTGTTTTGCGGTTTGCTTCCTGAAAGGTCTCTTCCTTCTAGACTTTTTTTAATATAAGCTGTTTCAAGATAGGTCATTTCAGACAATCATGTATCCGTTACACATTATACTGAGATTAAGTTTGTTGTTTTATATGCCATGGTACGTAAAAATATATAATTGAAGGACATGCACTTATATTAGTTACTGAACCAAAGACAACAGGTTCACGCAATTTCATCGACTCATTCATTGTAATTAAACTTAATGACATGTGACGATGTTGCACATTTACGTTGAAAAATAATGAGACCTCTCAAAAATGAATTAAAGCACATGGTAATTTAAGACAAGAATTGTAACATCAGGGTCTGATTATCCATTTTTATAATAAACCATGTATTATTTGTAATATTGTGTTTAATGGTTTATTAATGGATAATCGGTTGTTTCTTGGTTGTGTGTGGTTGTGGGTGGTTTTCTGTGCTTCAGGTTGTGATTTGGGACCTATTTGGAGTCCGATTGGAAGATGCACAACTTTCTCGATTTACGTGCCATTCTTTTCTCTTTTCCTTTCTTCCTTTTTCTTTTCTTTCTTTTCCGCGAGCCCTGCATTCCGCATCTCTCCCCTGTCTTCTTCTTCTTCCTCTTCTCCCTCCCGTGCCACCACCGACGGAGGCCCGTGCCTCCCCATCTCGTCCGACGGGATGGGTGGCCGGCGTCTTGTGGAAAGGGATGGGGATAAGAGTTGGAGGCAGTGGCGGAGTGAAGGAAGGGTGCTGCGCAGCGGAGAAAGGAGGGGAAGAAGGGGGTTGAGGTGCGCGATCGCGGGAGGAGGTGATGAGCTGAGCCATCCAGACGTCTCGCCGAAGCTCGTGGAAGCTTGCCGGAGGTGGGGTAAGAGTCGTCGGTTGCCCGTGTGAGGTACGCGACCTCCTACTTCTCCTTTGCCCTATTTTGGGTTAAAATGTAGATTTTATGCATAAAATAGGAATAAATGCATGAAAAATCGTAGGAATTGGTATGTGGATGAGAATGAGATGTTTAGCATGTGTATGATGCTATCATGCTA
>JAMKQA010018864.1:0-19975 GCA_024699735.1 Posidonia australis
AGGGGGAACTGCGACTGGGGGTGGTGTGGTCGGGGCGGCAGCTGGGGGTGGTGTCGTTGGGGCGACGGCTGGGGGTGGTGTGGTCGGGGCGGCGACTGTGGATGGTGTGCTTGGGGCAGCGGCGGGTGGTGACGTTGTGGGTTTGGTCGGGGAGGTTGTCGGGGATGGTCAGGATGTGTTTTGTTTTTACTAAGGTGAAATGGATTAATATTCCGGAATAAGTGGTGCGTGATGTCTCATGTGTCAGATTAATATTCCTTTTCTTTCTTTTATTCAAAATTGACGGTTTTGATGAATTAGTTTTTTTTGTAATGAGTGGTCTAGATTGAGGACCTTAATTAAACTAAGTAAGGAAGAGTTCTACTAGATTACTACTCTATATAAATATATATATGTTGCGACCACTGTGGATGGAAGACCACTCTTGTAATTATTATCAATTTTTCTTATAAGTGGCAACTTATTGTCAACGGTGAATATCTACATACACTCCAGTCGGCACGAATTTAAGCTACACACTCTCTTGTTTTACAAAAAGGTATCAGTAATATAAGGTCATAACATATATATGAAAACATGAAGATAACTTGCATTTTATGATTTTCCTACGGTGTGCTTAGATTATCATTTAATTTTGTTCTTCAACTCCCGAACGATGCCCTTGTCTCTCTACTTCATCGACAACCTTTAGTCTCACAAACTCCTTCAAATATTAACGTACGGACATCTTCTTTATTGTTGTATGTCTCAAACCTAAAGTGGTTCTAGATTGGATGGTCTAATGAGGTGAACTTTCATTAGTTTGGTAAATGGATTGATGCATTTAGTTGTGATACCTCCTTTGAGGAGTGACTTGTACTTTAATGTATGACTAAAAAATTGAGAGAAATGCGTGTATCCTTTCGTTATATAGTAGATTCTCTATCCTTTCGTTTTTTGCTTTTTAAAACTAAACGTGTATCCTTTCGTTCCGTCTCTCATATGTGTTCTTGTTATTATATGTTCCCGTAACTGATCGATGAATCTTATCTGAACAATTGATATCATTGTCAATAAAGAGTTTCATTCTCTTATAGTGATAGCCAAGTCATCTCTCTTTTCCCATCAGGTCCCTGGTTTGAGGCCGACGTAGGGAGCCTGCACATTTTCTTGCCTCCATTGGTGTTCAGAAGACCAATGACTTAACAATAATCTATATATATGTCGACTAGCAACATGCCATTTTCTATAATCTATAAGTCATTACCGAATATCAAGAAGATTCGTAAAAATGTTTACCCATCCCTTTGTCAGCAAGAATATGTCGCAAGCTGGAAGCATATGCAGTTCGGATTTATAATTTGTTCAGAGAACAGTATGCCATTTTAATTCTGATAAGAAGTATGTAATGCATTTTTTTTTTTGCAAAAGAAAAAATGGAGCGGCTTTTGTTTGTGCAAAATATATAAAATAGTTTATATAATTATATGTGAACTCTTTTTAGTAATAGTTTTGTTGAAAGTCCAATATAAGGTCACGGTGAGACGAGTCATTTATCAATAAAGTTTATATTTCTCTTCTGGTATATATCCATCTCTGTGCAGGATAGGAGCAAAAAAAAAAGGGGAGAATGTGGGGACTTTGGAAATGAAGATGGAGGCCAGAGATAGTTACGATTTATGAGGTTGGAGGCCAGAAAGACTACAAGCCCACCAAGGCCCCTTCCTGCATGCCACTATTCAGAAGAGAAGATCTGAATCACTGTGGAAAAATATAATAATAATTATAATAATAAGAGCTGTTCCCACAATCCATTCAAGTCATGCAGCACCATCGATCAACAACAACCTGCTTTAATTGTTCACCATACATTTGAATTTTCTTGGCTTTTAAACTTACGTTTATGTTGTGGTAAGTTGCCAATGGCAATATGTTTGAAGATTGCGTGTGTAATTATTATGTACTTAAAATTTCCTGCCTGGCAATCGGCTGTCAATCTGACCACGGAATTTTCTTTCAGTAAAATGGGATTGTATATATACTTGTATACTGGTTTATAACCAAGTTGGATGTATACACTTACCTTCTTCTTTTTTTTGTATTTTCTTCCATATTTTAAAAATCAAACTAGTCCACAATTTAATCCACATCAAATTCTACAACATACTTTAATTCCATGATTTTTGAAGTTAAGTCTACGGTTGAATATATAATACATGCAAAATCACTGGCTGAAATTTGTTAATATTTCATAAAATTTTAAACTTTAAGATCAAGGGGTTATGAAACTCCGATTGTAATAAAATTCTAATAACATATACCTTATACTATGGTAATGCAATATATATGGTTAAAATATTTTAATTTAAATTAAAAATTAAAAAATTGTATACAGCCACGTTGGACTCATTTTCTTTTAGTGACTATTGATGTATGTAATGTGGTTTTTTGAAATGGTAAGTTGGAACTGGTCCCCATTAGGGTTGAACATATAAGCTTGTCTCACATAGAACTTGAATTTGGACCCCAAGTATGTTACTACAACCTCTGGTAAACCGGGCTACTTATAGTTTATTGATCGTTGCTCCTCCCCAATATCATGCATACAATTACAAGCTACTTATAATTTGTTTACAATATGTTCTTTTCTGGGATCTAGAACCAGCGGTGGAGACAAGGGTGGTTCTGTATTGACCATTGCCTCCCTTTATTTTTTAAAAATCTCATTCACTTTGATATATTGCTGAGAAGAAAAAAAAGTGACATAATGAAAATTGCCTCATCTCTTGCAAATGTAAGTATAAGTTTTTTTTTGTAATCGGTAAGCTAATATTAATATAACCCTTGACTATGCAACCACTGCTAAGAGATGAGTAGTATCAAAATACATATTATGTTCAAAAATACAAGCCTTGCGGAACCATAAGTTCCTACCAATAATTGCCTCCTATCAACAGACTTAACAAAAATTTCCAGTAACAATCAAATTGTTTTCAGCTTGATTAACAAAACATTAATCATTGCATAAGATTCTCATCAGCAGGAGGTAGAGAAGGCTAGTTGGTATCCATCACAGGCCTGGAATTTTGAGGAGTTGCTGGTGCTTACTTCATTTCCCTAATTTGTTGGAAAGAAGATACTGAGCAGATGACTTCTTCTTTCTCAAAGCCTGTACCCAAATATTCTATCCAGCATTGAATAAAAGAGATAATATCATTGATAATCATATTACGGTTTTTACTCTTTCCTCTGAAAATTCTATTATTCCCTTTCTTCTATATTGTCCACAGAATAATTTGTATAAAGGCATAGCAGCCTTTTAAAGGCATATCAAATTTTAGTGCAGGTGGAAGTGTGAATAAGTCTGTAATTGTGAATATTGCAGGATATATAGAGTCATGAATGAAAGCATTCCATACAGTACCAACAAAAGAACAATGAATAAATAAGTGATTAATTGTTTCCTTGTGCCCATTGCAAAATATACATATGTCAGAGTCATTCCATCCTCTTTTACAAAGATTATCTTTGGTTAGCACTTTATCGAAGAGAACCAACCAAGAAAAAAGTTTAACTTTAATAGGTACCCAATTATTCCAAATTTGCTCATAAAACTGAAATCTAAGTCCTCCATCATTCAATATTTTGTAACAGGAATTCACAGTGAAATTCTCTTTGGTAGGGTTCCAAATCAAAGTATTCTCTTCAGGAATTAATTGAGTATTACTTAATATTTCCATTAAGTAATCAGCCTGATCCTGAATAGATACATAATTGACATATGCCATGGGACTAGAAAATAATTCCTGACTTTTAATGTATAGTCTCTTCCAGACTTTTAATGCATCTCTTCGAATTAAAATAAAAGACGTAACTGTAAAAGAATATATATCTTTCCTATGTTGTTCTAGCAAAAGAGTGTTCCGATGAAGGCAACGTACATGAATTTATCCTCTCCTGTCTAAGTAGTGTTGGTTGGAATTATGCACAAGAGTTTTATGGTTCAATTTCTTGAAGTATGACTATGTGTAAATGTCTGAAACAAATGGAGGGAAAAGAGAAAAGGTGCAATCTTGTGACATAATATAATCTTATTCCGAAACATAGGAATAAGGATTGTTCTATTGTAACACAATAGAATGGGGCCATGGATTATATGAAGCTACCCATAGATATCATGATATATTATTCAAAGAATAATGCTAAAACGTCTAAATAGTCTCTAAATTGAATGAAGTCAATATAATACTAAAATGTCTAAATCATCTCTAAATTAAACGAAGTCCATATCAAACATCTATCTTATTGAATTTAACTTGCAAAAGTTTAGAAATGGACCCTAGGTGGGCCCTATATACTTAGATTTTTTTTTTTTTTAAATTATTGAGTGAAGATAGCGGATGAGGAAAAAAGGAAACATGAAAATTAAGGAAAAAAAAGAAGAAGAGAGAGAGTTTGAGAAGAAAGAGGAGGGAGAGTTTGAAAAATTAGGAATAAATAGTAAACCAAAAAGTAAAGCCTAAGATCAAAAGGCCTAAAGCCGATCGATCCCTGGGCCGAATAAATCGTTCACAACCAGACCATCCGAGTAATAAATTTTTAGTGTGCAAATTCACCGACCATTAGTTTATGTATGTGTACGTATAACAAAGACCGGTGGTACTGGTGCAGTGGTGGTCCGGAAATATGGGCCTAGTTTGTCGGCCAGCTCACACTTTATTTTAGGGGCCCAGTTCTGGTAGAGCAGAGCAGGTGACCAGGTGAAAAAGTTGAAAACTTATTCGGGACACAGATCTGGTTATCCTGGAAATGTTGAGTAGCTCCCATTTTTTTTTGCCCTCCCGAAACTACGTATGATGTGGTAATAGCAAGTATGTCGCTTTGACGTGTATTGATTGACGGTTTCCAAAACGATGACAACAATGTTGTCAAGTTTGGCATCACTGCAGCCTACAAATTAACTAAAAATATTATTTGAAGAAACGTCTCTCATGTGTTGCTTTCTTTGAGATTTTTTGGTGTTGTTAGTTAAGGAGAGTGTAACTCACACCTTCTTTTCAAGTTCGAATCTCACAAACTTCAAGAAGAAGAAAAAATATACCTACTGATTTCAAAAAAAAAAAAAAAACTATTCAACGTTATTAGGTGAACAGATGGCTCTTAGAAACTCGTCCACTAGTGCAGCGACGGATCCAACAAAGCTTGTCAATCTATTCACGAAGTATATACAAAAAAAAGAGAGGAAAAAAGAGATAAAAATAATATATTTATAATTAAGATTAAAAAATATCAAGCTAGACAACATATATATTTTGAAGTCTTTGCATTACTGCTTCAGTATCAATATCTTTAAAAACATCTCTTCCACAGTACATCACCAAGCACAATGGATAGGTACTTTTGCAACAAGGTTTGAAAAAGAAGAAATTCTCCAATTTATCTCCTCCATACATAATACATGGACTATGGAGCATACCTCAAACATTCCTACCTCCTCCAGGAGATCTTTTGAGGCTCTTCAACCACAACTCTCAGAACATACAACAATATGCCAAGCTCCTCTGGTGTTGGAATTTAAGCTTGAAAGGAACTTATTTTGGTTACAATTTTGGTAATTTTGTTGGGATTTTACACTCAGGTCATTGTTAGACCATGAATATGTCATTTTTTGGACATAGTGATGAAAGGAACTCTGTGTTCCATTCATATGCAATTCTGGAATTGTAGCCTCTTAAATTCTGGACATGTATAATTTTGAACATGGTGTTTCCTTGGCTATGGTTTTCAAAGTTAAGGGTTAAATCTTATAAATATAATCTACCGTTATCAAAAAAAAAAAAAAACAGTACATCACCAAGCATTCGTTCATCAGTTCATCTTTCATTCGATTTGGTAGTAAAGTTTTGATGAGTTTCATGGTAGAAAAAACTCTTTCAATTATAACAATTGTAACCGGTAAAAATCAAGTTAATTTTACAAGTAAATACAACAAAAGATTAATAACACTTAAGCATTATCAATCATTTTTTGAACTAAAATATTGACATCTACCAATCTAGAAAAATTACAAGTAGAACGCTCTTTAATATAACTCTCAAGAATCATTAGCAATGGCAGAACCACATTATCACAAGGTGAGTCATGTAAATCGCTCAAATTATAAGAAACCTCTTTAATTATCCTATTTTTAAAAAAATTGCACCACTTTAATAAACCACAATGACCCACTTCACCTACCACTTTAACAAACTTTTCAGTTCGTAAAAAGCACAATATAGAAGTTGAAAGTATAGATATGATTTTTCAAGAACCAGAGAGACAACATAATTAGGAAAAGAAGATGAATTTTCATTATTTTTGATTTAATATTTTCAATACAGTGATTGATTTGTTGATCATTGAGCTCAATAATCACTTTGACAAAAGAAACACAGGATTGCTTCTATGTGTTGCATATCTTGATTTAAGTGGTAATTTTACCTCTTTTGATAAAGACAAGTTGATTACACTTGTAAACCTTTATCTTTCTTATTTCTATAGCAAAGAATTTGATAAACTTGAGAATCAACTTGACACATATATATTAAATATTCGGAGTAATTTTCAATTCGTTAATGTGAAAGGTATTTCTACATTTGCTTAAAAACTTTTAGAATTGAAGATGGATGGTATTTATTTTCTTATATATCGATTTTTGAAATTAGTATTGCTTCTTTGTATTGCTAATGCTTCTGTGAAAAAAGTATTATCTACGATGAATATCATAAAATCCGCTTGCATGTGTAACAAAATGAGAGATAGGTTCATGATTTATTCTTTAGTTGCTTACACTAAGTGGAATGTAATCGATGAAATTGAAATCAAGACTATCATAGAACGATTTCAGAATATGTGATCCTATCATGGAACTTTATAATGTAAGTTATACTTTTATTATTATTATTATTTATAATTTTAATATACGAAAATTTTCAACTACAGGTTGAGTGTACGAGCGCCTATAGTTGAAAAACTTTGAAAAAAAAGGAAAACAAACCATGAACTCCTTTCCTTGTATGCGAGGAGAGCTTTTTAGATGAGATGTGTTGCGGTAGACAGCAACTGAAAACTCTCATTTTAATATAATGCATGTCTTTTTGTTTAGTAATTTAATTTATTTTTTCAATCATTAGACTTTTATATGAATCACTCTTCATAATTTCCTGACTACGCCATTGATCATTAGTCCTTAAATGTGAAAATCCAATAGGATAAGATTTAGCAAAACGAATAGATTTATTCATATCAAAAGAAGATCAGGAGTCTTTATGATTAAGACATGTTATGCATAAGAGTAATTCTATGTTCGTCTCATTGAAACAATTATTAAGTTTCAGAAGTTGCATATCAATAATAGTGTAAAACATTTCTACATAATAATAATGAAGATTAGTGATTTTTGACATATTACATCTCAATCAGCTTTGAAATTCAGACTTATCTTTTATACTTAAGATAGATATTTCTTGTATCTCACAAAATGAGTAAACTATTTAGCAAAAAATCTCTTCTACTGTCGCTTAGCTCTTGTAATCATTCTTTGGCAATTCTTGCAAGCTTCATGGCATTTACAATATCGTGATTGGGAATTGAGATGAGATTCTTTTAAAAAATTATGAGAAAGATATATAAGGTATTGGGATTAGTATGAGATTTTAAATTAAAAATGTATATTTTGTATGTGGAGAGTGTCATAGGTGGGATGAATATCACATTTGACTTTTGGGTTTAATTGGTTATTTATAAGAAAGTCCTTAAGAAATAAATAAGTAAATTAAAGGTAAATGTATCCTTATGTATATAGTGTATATTAATTTTATAAAAATTTAGGATGATCAAATGCACACCCTGCTCCAATGAAATTTGATTTTACTTTGTTGTATTAGAGTTGTTTCTGTGATCGTTGAGATAATTTTGACTACCATTGAAATAACCTTGATGGTTAGAGTATTTTTGATTGTGGTCGGATTACTTTAATGATCATAAGAATTAAATTTGATGGTGGTCGGATTTACTCCAACGAATCACTAGAATAAACTTGTAATGAGATCATCAACGTGCTTCTGATGCACACCTCAACAACTGCAACGATTATCTAAGTGATTCCCATGGTGTTTAATCTATTGAATCAAAAATCATAATCAAGTATGAAATATGATTGAATTACACTGCATCACTTGATTACAATCACCCCAAATATGATCCTGGTGCAATTGATTCCCATGACTGGTTTTGTGCAATTGATTAAAATTTTCTAGCAAAGTGATTTTGTTTTCCGTTTTAACTCAAAGATCCTTTATCTTGTATCTAAGAAGGGAGTCGAACTCAAATCTCTCATACAATTATAAAGAAACTTCACTATTAGACCATCGACAACAACTTACACTTCATCGAGCTACTTATGAGATGCATGCTTCTTGACCACAATTTCTTCCCGTTTACAGGAGAACCATGAATGTTTCTGGCCCGACCTAAATATCTCGGAATTCAGCTATAACATATTGGAGATTCGTGCTCCCAATTTCCTTGGAATTTACGTTTATGTAGTCAGATAAAAATAAAAGATGGCACGTACACTTTTCTCCGCGCTACTTTTACTCCTCTTGCAGTCGTCCCTCCTCAAATTATTGACTTGAACGTTAGTTTGGATTCCGACAAAATCTGGGGATCAACCGTGAGATATGAAATGAGATCCCAAATACCAGCCCCCCCTCAGCAATCAACATGCGTGTAAGAGGCATGAGATGTCGGTGGTGGTGATGGTAAAGAAGGAAATGACAAGGACATATGATGGTAAAAAAGATGTTTTAAAATTTCGGATGAAAACAATATGGTAAAGATAGTAATGGAGACAAGTTACTCTTTTTACATAATTCAAGTTATTTTTTAATCTATTGGAAACCACTGATGATATATGTGGACTTAGAGATGGAATTCAGGCTAGTAGCCCGCTTGGGCCTGGACCGGGCCGGACCGGGTCCCGAAGGTTGGTCCGGGCCGGGTCGGGCTGGGCTTGTTAAAACAGGCCATGGGCTTGGTACGGCCCATGGCATGTATATGGGCCAGGCTTACGGGCCGACGGGCTGGGCAAGGCTGGGTCGGTCCATTGGGCCTAAAAAATTTTTTAAACCATGTTGAACATCTAACTTAAATTTTCTAGGTTTTAAACCATTTTGTGCACATACATGTTTAAATTATTAATATCATTTAGCTGATGTTTGAATAAATAAAATAGTTTTTCTAATATTTTCTATATAAGGTCTAATACATTCTATACCATCTTGATCTTGTACCATTCTATACCATCTTGTACATTATTTAGCCGTTGGCAACGCACAACGGCTTTATAGCTGTTGCAGAATGGGACGTCAGCCTGGTGCGTCAGTATTGTGCACCAGGTATGTACGTCTCATATTTTTTTATATTTTAACTGGCGGGCCGTCCCAGTCGGGCCCAGTCCGGCTCAATCCAGACTGATTTCAAGGGCTAAATTGAGTCTAGTAAACGGAACTTCGCGGACCTGGACCTTGGACCTGGCACAACTCATGGCCCACGACGGACCTGGTCTGACCCGACCTGCGGATTTTTTTTTTGAACCCGGACCGCGTCGGGTCAGGACTGGGCTGGACGGTCCGATCCGATTTCCATCTCTATATGTGGTGTATACAAAAAAAAAATCCAATGATATGTTTAAACTTTCAAAATTTATGATTATATATTCATGTCATCGATCGTTATTTCTCCTCGAAAAACAACACCACGACTTAAATTACAAAAGTCACATGCTTCCTACGTGCATTAAAAAGAAAAAAGGAAAAAAAGAAGAAGGAATCACCAGCAATCTGCAATGTCATGATTATTCCTAGAGATATTTCAGGAATCGTTTCCTGTCGAACCAACCATCAATCCATCATGTTCTCGTGTTGTTGTTTTTTTCCCCACTCCTTGCTTGGGTCATTCATCTTCTGTGCTCTCATTATCTCGCTTTCCAGCCCATAAAGGAGGGGAAGAAGATGCCCTTCTTTGTCCATCCATCTATTTCGCCGTGTACTTTCAACTGTTCCTACTTGCTGCCGCCGTTCCCACCGCTAAACTCCAATCAAATTTGGACCAACCAACCACCGCTACATTTGGGGCTCAGGGAATTGTCCCAATGAAATCCATCATTGCCTCTTGCCGTCGCTTCCGGTCACACTCATCCACCTCTTACCTCACGTCCCAAGGCCGATGACAGCCATCCCACTCCCCACCGCTTGTGTCTTAACTTGGCACTACCCAATGACTCTTAACTACTAATTACAAGACAAACATGGAAAGCTAATTAATGTTGAATGATGTGTTTAAACATTAAGGCCCAGTCTTTCGTATCTTCGGTGTTAGACTCTGCGTAGAATCTTTTCCCGCCTTATGGTCTGAAAATAACATCAACAAATTAGATGATTTTGTTTTTTTCAAGTGATAATTTATATATTAATTTAAAAAATACTTAACTATGAGTTTCACCATCAAGTATATAAAAGTTATATCAGTCTCTATCTAAGGATGTCAAAATAAAAGTTATTAATATTGGATAGAATAAGTAAGTAAGAGACATAATAAAGTTTCAACAACAGGAAAAAGAACCAAACATCTAACTAAATTAAATGATTGAGTCAACTGAGCTAAATATAGCATAAGAAGTAGATAGACCTTCCTTCTGCACCACCAATCCCACTAACTAGAGTCATAGGAGGATTTTCTTGTGTAAGATAAACTTGGTTCCAATCTTGCTTGACTTGTCTTAGAGTTTGTGACAAATTATCTTGTCCAATTGTCAATATATTTGTCCAACACAAAGTTACAAGCAAAATGTGATGAAATATTGAGTTAATAATTTACCTGAATTTCTAAAGATAATTGCATTTTTGTTAAGCCATAAAGTCCAGAGTATATCCAAAACTAAAGAGTTCCAAGCCTGATAAGATATGTTAAATTTAAGTACATAGTGTAGCGAACAAAATCTTAGATATATTGATTCTGCTCAAAATTTCATGTGCTCTAGAAAGAAAGAGATCCCATATAATCCTAGAACCATTACAGTGTAAAAAAATTTATGAAGAATTGATTTTACAAGATAACTACTAATGTCACGGTGTAAAAAACCAGTCCACCCCTCTTTTGTAAGTTAGCCATATAAAAAAAGTTAATTGAGATACCAAGAAATAACATTGCTATTGGTGAGATACCAAGAAATAACATCATCCTCATCAATTAATTGAGTTGAATTTAAAATATCTTATAGTTTAACAGTACCAGGAATTGTAAGCTAAGAAGAATGAAACACTTTATTTTAAAAAATCAGCTAACCCTTATCAAGATACACCCATAAGGTCTTTTGCGGAGAACGCTTCTTATTCTCAGTCAACGAATAAAGATTATATAGGTCATGTTTCAAAAGAGTATTAGTGTCCCACTGATTATGCCAAAATAAGATTTTCCTACCATTATTCACTATAAATCTTAGACATGTGTCAATCATAGGATACTGAGCTTTTAATTCCTGCCAAAGTAGTGAGTAATTCTTAGAAGAAGTATTTAATAAAGCACCAAAGCCATTACGATGGAACTATTTGCTTCTAAAAAGGGTGGGTCATTTAAAATGATTGATATTTTCCAAAAGTTGCCAAAGAAACTTGCATTAATTAAAAGCAGAACAAAAGTTTTTGAGATTGATAATCCCTAATCCATCTTGGTTATTATGTCTATAAATATTTTGGCACTTCATTAGTGAGATACCTGATGGACCATAAGGATTGAAAATCCATAGAAATCTTCTATGTATTCTATCTATTTCTTTTTCCACCCTAATAGGTAAATGCAATAGAGAGATAGTAGATAAGTACTGCATAAAGGATTGAGTATAGAAGAGTAAACCTATCCTTAAGAGATAAATACTTGGTTTTTCAAGACTCTAGCTTACTCGTGATTTTATCAATATTAATTATTGTAGAATGCCTTCCTATAATGCAGAGGAAGTCCTAAGTATGGTAATGGAAGAGAGGATTGTGAGTAGCTAAGCATAGCACTATATCTGCTAGTTAGTGCATTAGAGATACTAATGCCAATAAGAGAGGATTTATTAAAATTAATTTTAAGCCTAGCACAAGTTTGGAAACAATATGAAATTCTTTTAAGAATGACAATGTATAGATCAGAAGGTTTTAAGAAAATAAGAGTATCATCAGCATATTGTATATTCATCATCTCAGGACCATTATGAGGAAATTTAATTCCTTCGATAAGATTATTTTTTCTTCCTAAGTTTAGCATCCTTCTAAGAATATGTGTTAGTATAATAAACAAGAGGGGAGATAGAGGATCACTTTACCTTAAACCATTTGAAGCTCTAAAATAGCCTCTAGGGGATTCATTAACTAGGATAGAAAATTTTACTGAGTAAATGCACATTTGATGATTCACTAAATTTTACACAATTTCTAATTAACATTATGAAAGACTTTTTCAAAGTCTAATTGAAACATCACATTTATTTGTTAGTAGAGGAAAGAAAGTGAAGCATTTCTTGAGCTATAAGAAAACAATCATTGATATTACGTTGTGAGAGAAAGATACATTGGAAATCATCAAACGAAGAATTAAAAATAAGGCTCAACCTTGTAGCAATATTCTTAGAAATAATTTTATTACTGTTGTTTAACAAACTTATAGGCCTAAAATCATGGATTCTTTATGCCATTCTCTTTTTAGGATAAGAGCAATAAAAGTTTGATTAATGCAACTCAAAGTATCAATACTATCTAATTGTTGGAAAAAGTGAAAGAATTCTATCATATCATCTTTAATCACATTCTAAAAGTGATGGCAAAATTAAAGTGAAAATCAATCAGGCCTAGGACAAGGTCTCAAGTGAATGAGGTCGAAGTATCTTATTAGGCAATAAGAGATTCCAATCCAAGGAAATATGACTAGTCTGTGACTTATTAAAACGATAATAGAAGTGATCAGTGATGGCATTACAAATCAACGATGGGGACTCAGGCCAATTGTTAATAGTGATTAGAGATAAGATAGAATTTTTCCTTCTTCTATAATTTACTGTCTTATGAAAAAAGGAGGTACTTAAATCTCCTTCATTTAATCATTGAATCCGAGAACATTGTTTCCAATAAATTTCTTATCCAAGAAGGATATTAAAATGTTCTCTTCTTAAGAATTGCTTATGCAACCATTCATCCATATATAAAGGCAAGGATTCAGCTTGAACATCCAATCTGTGAATATCATTTTCAATTTCTTCTAATCTGACATTATAATCATTTCTATAAGAAAGAAGCCAATTTTTAATAGCATCCTTTACTACTTTAAGTTTACAAGAAACTTTTTAATAGGGTCAGCACTAGACAAGAAATCTATCTAAGTAGCCTGAACCATACTCTCAAACCCATCAGAAAGTAGTTAAGACCTATAATACTTGAAAGGAAAAGGTCCCCATGTTGGAGGTTTAGTGTCAAGACATATGGGGATATGATCGGAGATCAATCTAACTTTTCTAGTGCAATTGAATCCAGGAAAATGTGATTCCTAGTTAGGAGAGACTAAAAAATGATCAAGCTTTACTATAATAGTCTTTTACTGAAAATTTGACCAAGTGAAGGAATAATTGGAAGAAGAAAAGTCTATAAAGCTGGAAGTGATAATGAAGTTATTGAAATTAGTCATAAGTGGAGAATATATAGTTCTATTAGACTGTTCGTAGAAGAATTTAATGAGGTTGAAATGTCCACCAATTACCCAATTTTCACCCACTAGACCATATAAGTCACTATGCTCATCTAAAAAAGAAGAAGCAATTTTAGAGTTGGAGTGTATGGTCCATACACCCCAGTAAGTCACCAATTAAACGAGTTAGAGAGATTCTGAAATTAAATAGAAAGAGAAAAGCATAGCATATCAACATTCATTTTAGAGGGCAGAGAGGCATCCCATCTTATCAGGATACTCCTAGTATTGCCTTGAGAAGGAAGAAAATTCCAACCACTTAACCTAATACCTTCAATTGATCTAAGTAATGCAGGAGAGAAGGAATCAGTCGTTCATGAGATACGAACCTAAGAAGAGAATAATACAATAATATGATTGTAATATATATGATGTTTGTGGGAGTCAAACTCTCGACCTCTCGTACAACTACAAAAAGACTTTACCACTAGACTAAATGATTACAGGCAGCTTTGGTTTTTCAAATAATAAGAAAATCACATTTGCATTTACGCACCATATTTCTAAGCTCACTATGCTTCTTACTAGTCCCTAATCCCCTAATATTTGAGGCAAGGATAATCATGGGAACACAGAATTTAAAAACTCAAAGCATGTAAATGCTCCACACAAGCATTATTGTGTTCTCGATTAATTTTAGGCAAATAATGTTGCACTCTTACATCATCCAAAAATAGTTTAACCTCAAAATTATCATTAGAAACAATTCCAATCTTAGAACAAAGCTTGCAAAATTATCATAAGAGTCCCATAATAAAATATCATTAGAGAAATTTTCCTTATTAAAAGATCCATCCAAAGAAGTGGAGGGGATTAGAAGGCACCGCATTATTAGAGGTAGGATCACTAATTTCACACACAGCTATGTCGACTCCTACTCCACCCTTCCAAATCTAAGGTTTAGGTGAACTACATTTAAAACAAGAACCACTACATCTGCAACAATGTTTATGATGCCCTCGAAGGCTATATTTAAAACAACTACCTCCCCGAGCATAGAACAAATGTAACAGAGAGAGAGGATGCCTCCTTTACACCACGTTCCAGCCACCCACCAGAGACTTTAGCAAATTCTTTGAGGGTTCCAAAATGAGAAAGGAAGAAGGGTTGGTGGAAATCTTATTGGTTTTTGCAATAGGCAAGGGAGAGGCCAACGGAAGGAAACGAGAGTCAAAGGCTAAAATCTTGCTTTGTTCAGAATCAAAATCCAAGTTATTTAATTGAAGATTAGGAATTGTGTCAGAACATATCTTTGAATTAAATGGCCAAACACTAGTAGTGCGCTTGATCGTTAAATGTGAGCGACGTGTTGGCGAAGTCTCTGGAAAACAGATAGGAGAAGTCATCTGCTGATTAACACATGTCAAAGCCGTATATACGGTAGAATTACAAGGGATCTCAGGAGTTAATAAAGGAGCGTGAACCTGTACTAAAAGTATTAATACAACTGCTAATTACCAGTTGGAAATTCGAGGCGTAAGAATTTAAATCTTCAATATCTCCTTGAGATACATGTTTCGTCAATTCACTCGTCTACTCTAGTAATGGGATATCATCCCAATGATTAGTAATTTTATTCTCAAGAGAACTATTGAAAGAATAATTAGGAGGTAATAAAAGACCATTTACCTTAATAGTAGCGTTATTGTCGAAATTAATACTAGGATTCAGTATCAACGACATAGACAAATGCGACGCAATTAGCTTCTCAACAATCATATAGAAAATTAATGACTCATGACCCTTGTCACAGAGGCCAGAAAAAGAAAGGCTCACTGATGAAGACAACGACCCAGTTGGATTGATTGACAACTGAGAAATAGAGGACGAGGAATAAGCATGCGCATAATCTTGCTGCCAAGGCCCAATAGATGATACCAACACATCATCTATGGTCACCGATATCTGAGGAAACAAAGAGGGAGGATTTTAAACCACACCCCCACCCCCACCCCCCACCCCCTAGAAGGACCTACTCCCTATACGATAGATGGGGGTTAGATTTAACCAGATCTAGAGTCTTATCTGTTTCCAATCTACTGATATTCTCAAGCATCACAGGAGAATATCATGAGGAAGCCCCCCTCAATCTAGCGAATTAATCTCTTGCATAGGGGAGAGATCGACCACCAGAGAAAGAGGACTTACCAGATTTGGCGTTAGGAAGCCAGATTTACTGTTATTATGGTGCTTAGAGGGAGAAGAGAGTACCTTATTTCCAGTAAAGTGTAGATCTAAGTCAGAAACTTCATGCGAAGTAGAAGGAGATTGTAAGAGAGCAAAGGGGAAAGGTCAAAGAAGAAGGAGAACTCAACCAGCCTCACCAACGACTGAGAGAAAAAAAATCTCTTCCTTCTTCCATGTCTGACCCTAACAAATTAAAGTCAGTGAAGACTTCCATGTAAAGACTTACCCATCAAAACTTTCGCAAAAGAATCCTTAAAAGAAGGAGATCTAGAACAGAAGCAACCATGAGAGCATTTGCAAGTGAGCTTGAGTTATTGGTAGATCACTTCTAGCTAATGTAGTAAGGCTGAATTGCCAACCAGAAAGTTAAAGTCTGAGGGTAAGAGCAAGAGCGACCCTAATTAATTGATTTTGTGCAAAATCAATACAAAAATTATCCTCATCTTTATTTTACATTTTTTATTTTTGGGATTGTGGCTCAATTTTGGACTTTCATTTTATGGATATATTCATCTTTATTTGTATTTACAAAATTATCTACACCTTATTTACGATTTTTTTGGTAACTAAGAACGCCTCCCCCACCAAAGCGGATAATAGGAATCGAACTTGGGGCCCCAAGGTCCCAAAGGATCCCAGGTGGCCAACTACGCTACCACAGCTAGTTAACTCTATCGTTTTTACAAAATTTACCATCGATTATTAATCTACCCACCTCTCCCATTTTTAACTCTCTCTAATACTCGCAGCATTTGTGTTTTGAGGGGGCTTCTTGGCGAGATGTTGTCGAAGTTGATCAATGGACGATAATGGTGAATGGGTGATGGCAATCGGTTGATGGTAAACATGACGGATGACAGAAAGGTAGTGGTGGAGGTTGCTAATGTGGATTGATGGGAAGGGAGCCGTTGCTGCTTAGGTGGCAACGAAGGTTGTCCATGAAAGATTATTGTAGACACTCCAGTTTTTGGCCAATGTTGGCAGGTAGACTCGGCAAAGAGTGCAACTGGATGGCTGACCCGGACTTACTCCAGTTCTCCAACCAAACCCATAAACCTAAAACCAACCCAAGACCTCAAATTACCTTTAACTCTACTCATCTAACTAAGCCCAACACTTAAAATTCAGCTCGTGTGCTCTGGCCCAATGACATGCGTGGCCCAATAGCACGGCCCAAGCGCGCATCAAGGCTAGGCCAGTCTGGTAGACGTCGCCTGACTAGTCATTTTCGTCGTACAACCTCGTACCTCATACGAGCAGCGTTGTGCACGAAACCTTGACATGTCTCCCGACGTGCCTGACACCTCCAAGCTTTGCCACGCCCTGCCTCCACCATCACCCTACGCTGCTCCCACCGTCACGCAAAGCTTGCGACGGTTCGGCGAACCACTCCCTACAACCATGCCCTGTTAGCCCTGCCATTACCGTCTCGCTCCACCTACCACACCAGACGATCGACCAAAATCCCTTGAGCTCCTTCAGCTAGAGGACCGAGCATTTTGTTTTTCCCGTTAGAGGAGAGCAGGGAGAACCTAGAGAGTTCAGCCAGAGAGAACCTGAAACTAGCGAACCCAACACCCAACTCCGACCACCACCCTCTTTTCTTCCCTCCGGTGAGCATCACGAGTTCCTAGTCAACCTCCGCTTACTCTCGAGCCATCCCTAGGCCATCACCAGCCCCGCATTTGCCGTCCAATCTCTTGCCGAAGCTCCCCCGTCTGCCTACGCCCACGACACTCCACAACCGCCCACAGGTGACCCCCTTTTCCTGAACCTCTAGAGGACCATTTAGAGTTGTCTTTTCCTTACTTCCGTGCTGTTTTGCTTCGAGTTTTTGTTCCTGTCTGTTGCATCCCACATTTACCACCGCCGATGGTTGGCCCACGTCGACGCGAGGCTTCGGCCATTGAGCGTCCGACTCGACCCATCCTGATGGTGCCTCCCCTCCTCCTCTTGCTCCCCTGATCCACAGAGTTGCTTCCCAAGCCAGAACCTCCCGTGGAGGCTTGCCGGAAGGTGGGTCGGCATTGATGTCGGAGACGGTGGGTGGGGAGGAGAACCCCCTGCATCCTTCTGGTTTTATTGCATTTTCATCATGCCGTGGCCGTCCCCTCGAGCCCTTGGACGACCCTCATCATCTGATGATGCCCTACTCTCTGAGGAGGAGGCGATAAAGGAGAAAGGTCTGGCCCTTGTTCCACCTGTGCGCCCCTATAGCACGCCCCAATAGCGCGCCCCACATGCACTTGTCGGACAGGGCCTGGATAGGGCTGGACCCAACCAAGCCAGGGCCACACCTCCCCTGTTTTAGGTCATCCTACATGTTTACTTTTTTAGTATGGTTTTACTCCCTGATTTGCCCATATCCCATGTTTTACTTGAGTGTTCTTTGATGAAGTGGTTTTCCTCGATTCTTAGCCCATACATGAGTCCCAACCTAATAGACTTTTCCTATATCTTAATAGTCATTTACATTGCATATCTTGTGTACCTGGGATAAGGCAATGATGGCAAACGACTATGACATCTCTGGGATGCACGTTTCGAGTGCGTGCACGAGTTGCACGTCGCTCATGCGCGTGTCATCCTGGGGTGAAATTTTGCATAGCCTAGTCATTGGTCCCACCACGTTTACATCCTGTGTTTCATTTTATGTTTCCTGTTTTGATTGCACTTTGTTTTTAGATTGACTTGTTTCCTTAGCCAAATAATCTATTTCTCTTGCATCATTCATATAGTTCCATTAATTGGCATCTAAGTGGCCACATTTCCATGCATGTGAGTGAAATTCCAAGAAAGACCGACTCGTCGGGCGTATGAGGGTGTCTAACACCTTCCCCATACGTAATAGGAGTCCTTATCCTTTCTTCGGTTCACGATGATTTGGGTGTCAAATCCATTAAGCACGAGTCATCTTTATTTTTGCATTCGGTTTTAAGTTTTGATTCTTTGACACAGTTTTCCTCGTCTTCCCATTTTAAATAGATTAGGTGGCGACTCCTTGTTTTATCCTCATATCGTTTTTCTGGTGTTTTCGAGTTGTTTTCCCGTCCTTAGATTCGTTGAATTCGTTCTAGTCCTACCAGTCTTCATGCAGTCCTGATCACACGGGAGGGTCGTTCCCCTCCGTCGACATGGTCACAATTATAATCTTGGGTTTTATTTTTGATGGGGCCAAATTTTAGTATTTGAACAAGAAATCATGATTCAAAGCATTTCACCATCTATACAAGATTCTCACTGCTACAGTGCTCTTAAATCTGATTGCAGCATGCCTCGCTGCTGATGCCAGGAATCCTAATTTTGAACTACTTTTCAAAACCAATAATCCTACTCAAAACACCCTCTAAGACGTTATAAGGTGACAGGAACCAGCAGGAGTACATCCATGGTCTTCCAATCAAGTGGTACATTTATCAGACGACAGAGCACATGAATCTTTAAACGAACAACCAACCCAATTTGATATTAGATCCATTTAGGTAGAGAAGTACGTGTGATGGATAGAGATGGAAATCGGGCCAGGTCGGCCCTGCCCGAGTCCGACACGTTCAGTGTCCAAAAAAAAAATCGTGGGTCGGGCCAGGTCCATTGTGGGTCGTGGGCTGTGTCAGGCCCAAGGTCCAAGTCCGCGAAGGCCCATTTACTAGGCCCAATTTGGCCTGTGAAATCAATCTGGGCCGGGCCAGGCTGGGTCAGCCCGCCAGTTAAAATATGGGATGCACATACCTGGCGCACAAGACTGGCGCATTAATCTGGCACACCAGGCTGGTGCCCCATTCTGCAACGACTATAAAGCCGTTGTGCGTTGCCAACGGTTAAATAATGTACAAGATGTTATAGAATGTATTAGACTTTATATAGAAAATATTAGAAAAACTATTTTATTTATTCAAACATCAGCTAAAAGATATCAAGAATTTAGACATGTATGTGCACAAAATGGTTTAAAACCTAGAAAATTTAAGTTAGATGTTCAACATGGTTTAAA
>JAMKQA010018865.1:0-46527 GCA_024699735.1 Posidonia australis
TGGGCTATGAGCTCCAATCAAAATTTCTATTATTTTCTTAGAATTATTAGATTTTGACATTGAGTAGAGTTCATTTTGACATTGCTTGACAATGTTGTATATTAGCTTTGTTCATTTTTTAATTCCATATATGTAACAGTTTGATGAATTATTATTTGAATGTTGGAAACTTTGTTGTTTCTAACTGAGCTTTGGATGTGTACATATTTTTTCTTTGTTGTTTGTATTAATGGTTTCACTAGGATTCTTAGTTTTGCAGCTCCATTTTCTGCTATCCCATGTTCCTCTTCAAGCCATATTTATGTTCTTTCTTTTGGTAATTATTGTTTGCAGCTCGTGTGTTGTGGTCTATCCACCAATGCAATGTTCTGTAACAAAGAGATTTATGAACATGATGATCTGTCTGCATGGTATTCTATCTCCTACAACTCTCATGTATCAACTTAGCCATGTGAATTTCCTAAAAGGACACCATATTTATTGATTGACTATGACAAATCAAAACCAAATGAACAACATTTATGTTCAGAAGTTTATGTGGCTTACCTAAATGTTAATGATAATAGTTTGACACAAAAAATTTGCCTTTTTTCCTTATATTTTCAATTTTTTTGGGAAATTTTGGAGAAGCCCCCAAATATTAAAGGCCTAATGGTTTCACATTAGTTGGGGTTCAACAAGAACTTAAAATCTCAGAACTCTAGTTTGGACAAATGAATTTCTTGAAGGGGTAGTTGGCACAGGAGTAGTTTAAGTGTGAATTTGAGGTTTGATGGTTGGAATTGTCTTCATGTTGTTTTTGAGTGGTAAATGAAGACCTCAATCTACTCATATTTCAAAGCATTTATGTAATTTTAAACAAATCAAAACTGAAGGGTTTGTACAAGATTGTTTCAAGACGTGTGGTTGAGAGACTCAAGCCTCTGATGAGTAAATTGGTTGTTGATAATCGATCAGCGTTAGGTTGGCAAATCTTGTTTAATATTTTCAATAAACCATGTATGTTCAATAAACCATGTAGGTTCTCTTCATTTTCTTCATTATGTCTTGTTTTTATTAGTCTACTGTAAAGTTTTTTATGGCTTTTACGCCATTCCATTTCTTCATTCCTTTTATCTTCATTTTTGTGGCTTCATTTTTATTACGTTGCTGATATGAAATACGTGTCTAACAGAAAATTTTAATTCCTTTTAATTTTTTTTATAACTTGCGAGGACTTAGCGAGGACATTTTTCTCGCTAAGTCCTCGCAATTATTTATTTTTAAATTTTTTGTGAAAACATAGTATGGACATTGTGAAGAAATTGCGACTAATAGTGAGGACATAATGAAGACTTTCTATCCTCACCAAGTCCTCGCAAAATTTCTTACGAGGATTTCACTAGGGAATTTACTCGCAATTGAAATTTAACGATGATGCGTTTTGTGAGGACTTATTGTCCTCGCAAAGGTTATTAACGAGGAAACTGAGAGGACATTGGGAGCACTTAGAGAGAACAGATGTCCTCGCGATTTCCCGTTTTTCTAGTAGTGGTGGTGATTGACCATGCATGTAGCTTCTCCTTCTCGCACGTATATAGCCGCGGTCGAAGGCTTCCTCCGCACCTCACCCTTCTCTACTCGTCGTCTGCCTTCTTCATCTTCCTTCTCCTCCTCCTCCAATGCACATCCCTTCTTCTCCCCCACCTCTCCTTTCCACCCTCTCTCTTTCCCCCAACCCCTCCCTCCACCCACCCCCCACCCCCAACCATCTCCCCCATTCTTCCCCTCCCATGTCCATACATGGCGAGAGGTCGAGTGTGAGAGCGAGAGGCGAAGGTGGTCGTGTGACTCAACATCGCCGTGGCTGGAGCTTCGAAGGTCGAGGAGACTCCTATGGTAGTCGTGCACACCGATGGTAGTCGATGATTGGTCGGAGAGCGAGTTGGGTCGCTGAAGGCCATTTTCAGGTACACACCTCCAATCCAATTAGTAGAAATCATATAAAATAGTAGAAATGCCTAAGATGCATGTAATGTAGACTAAATCTAATGTTCGGAATTTATTGAGAATTTATGGTAATTTATTGTGATATTTATGACGTTAATTTCACTATGGTGTGGTTTTTAGTTTCTCTACGCACCTTAGCTTTGCGATTTTATTCCGGAAGCTATGCTCAATGGATTCTAGTTTTGTTTTATTCGAAATTTTTGGTAGTCGTTTAACAAACCCACCTTTGTTTCTCACTTGAGGTGAATTTTGAGTCCCTTGTCTGAAACTGTCTGAATTCTAACAAAAAACTGAGGACGTCGGTCGATTACGTGGACCACATGCACAACTCCAGCAGCGAATTTTGCCCCTAGTACAGGCTCTATTTGCATTCAGACAAAATGCCTAAGGCACGGGCCAGACAAAATGTGAGTCAAAAACAATGCTCAATTGTGAGTTTTTGACTACAAGTTCTATCTGAAAACAATGCGTACAACCTCTCAAATAAAGAGTTCTACAAGTAAATAACATGTAAACAAAAACTATAATCCTGTAATGTTCTCAATTTACATAATAATTTAAAATAATTTAAATTACAAGAAATTAAAAGTTAAACAGAAAGATCAACTACTAAGAACTTGTGTGTGCGACTACGAGCTCTAGACTATGTGCATTATGCTAAAACCCATCTATATGTCTACACCTACAACCCAAAGTCACGAAAAAAGCGTGAGTGACAAGTCACTCAACACGTACCCCACGAAAACAGTAGAAAACAAAATTATACTTAATTTTCCTTTAAATTCATTTCGTAAATCATTTTCTCCAAAACCATTAAGACTGACCAACCATACCCAATAGGTCGAAAACCACAACAAACGTGGCCCACACCAACCAAAACAGCAGACATGACTCTACTAACCTAAAACCACAAATAAAGTCCTTAATGGCCAAAACCACACACAGTGAGTCGGAAAACCAAGTGTCAGACAACCAACTCTGACCATAAATAGCCACCAAGGTGTATTACACTACCACAGTGAGGCCACCCTGTGTAGGGACAATCACCATCCCACGATTCTCCTACCTCGAGAACCCTCACAAAGCCAACCCCTCTGGGGAGGCAACCCTGTCTCTTAAGATGCTACCAACTACGGAACACGTGTCTCACCCGCATTGGCCACCACAAGATATACCTTCTCCTGACATCCTCTACATGGTACTCAAGAGGGAATGTCATACCTCCACACCCAACAACACCTGAGTTTTAATGCTCACAGTGACAATAGGAGTATCATACCTCCCCGTCATACCTCATGACATCTCAACTCACGGACCATAACCCTAACTTTGAGACGATAGTCAAGGAGTTTCCTTTCTCCAAGGCCCGACGACCCTCAACCTCGGATATCTCGACCTCAACCAAGAAGATGCGCCCAACCACCCGAGAATGTCATCACATTCTCTGATCCCAACGACAATTCCACGATGTCTCGGTCTACACATAGAAAACTAAGAAAACCATTTTCCACAACGGACCATCTCTTTAAAAACCATTTTCAAAACCATTTTATATATTTGAAAAACTCTTTTGAAACCTCAACAAAATCGTACATCAAGTATCCCACAAAACCACCACTGATGATCCATAATCCCATCTCAAATGGACAAAACAAACTAATCCGAGAAGCTATTACATTCAAATGCATTCTACCAGAAAAACCAACAAATACCTCCAACAAGTCTACCAAACACGTGCATGTAGAACATGAATCAGGGACCAAAACCACTGCAAGACCCACACATGTGATCCACTTAATCAACCTACACCTCCAAAATTATTGTAAAAATAATTGTCCCAAATTATTGTAAAAATATAAAAACTTAACAAAAACACTAAATTGAAAAACGATGGATGTTAAAGATATCAAAATAAATCCTTTTAAAATTAAAGATATCAAAGTAAAAATTTAATATAATTTAAGATACAAAGATAACAACAACTCTAAATTAAAACATTTAGAACCCCACTCCAATCACTTTAACGGACAATCCATGAAACTAAATAGACTGCTTTTCCTTTAGGAAATCCCTCTAGTAACTTGGAAATAGTATTTATATAAATCAGAACACAATTGTCAAACAAGCCCCCCTTTTCCAAAGGATATATTGATCCTCTCTGCTTTGGGACGTCTTGACTTTATTCTTACTCTCGAAGGCTCAATTTATCCCAGCTACTGAATGCACATTTAACATCTCTGGACCGTCTCCATCTCCAACAATGCTTCAAAAATCAATCCTTCTCAAAATTCTCTTCAGTTTCGTCCACAGAAGCATATCCCAGCAGGCACTCGTACAACAATGCTCAGGAAGAATCCTTCTGTTCACAGATCTCCATCTTTATCTAGAGAAGCAGATAAGAAGTTCAAAATGAAAGAATCAATATCACCTCCTAGGACTGAATCAGGGTCAGAGACTTCATAGTTTGTTCGGAGGTCTTTGACCATCTGGTATGGCTGCAGAATAACATGGAATAAACAAGAATGAGAGTGTTAAGAAAGAGTTTTTATCTGTAGTTTGTTAAGGGAACTAATTGAAGCATACATGTAGTACGTAAGATCGGATTTGGTTGCCCCAACTGATGTTAGTGAGAGATTGTGTATGCTCTGCATTCATCTGAGCCTGGCGTGCCATCTCAAGCTGGTCTAATCGAGACTGAAGCACTGACATGGCTGACGCTTTATTTTGATGCTGTGATCTGAAAAGCAATCATTCAAGAAAACTGTAATAGGGCGTTATCTCACAATGTAACAAAAAGGAAAAGAAAAAATCTATACTTGTTTCTCTTTTTCCAAACACCCAATACTAATAATTAACTAAAACTGAAAACGTTGTAAACAGGCCTCTGCCTCACCGAGATGAAGTTCAACATAGGAAAATATGCTTAAAAAGGAAACTAACAAAAGCTGTTGCAAACGAATGACTAATAAATAAAATAGAACCCCTAAAATTGGTGTTGGCAGAAATAATACAGGGACAAGTATAACAATTCAAATGAACACATGTCCAACGTGTGTGAGGCACGTGTATGTCTGACATGGACACTTCTTTTTCTGTGGTGTCAATGCTTCCTAGCAGTTGACACTTTTACCTCAAGCATCCACACAAAAATGAAGCCAGCCCAGGTTTATCCTAAACAAAAGTCAAAAACTCACATATCGCTCCACCATGCCAATGATCAAACTCAAGCCTGTACCATTCAGATAGAAAACTCTCACCCTTAGGAAAACAGCTACTGTTTCCATCTTCTACTAGGAGTGACAACTTCATTGTTCCAACAAAATCTATCAAATAATAGAGGTACATGCCGACGACCATTACGGAATCTAAATAAGTTTTTTTCTCCAAGAGGCAAGGACTAGTTAGAATTTGGCAGGAACAATGCAAGCATCATATTATTGATTACCAACAATTGTCGCCTCACTACTAAGACAATGGCATGATCATCATTAGATTTTGTGGTTGTGAAAAATGACCGCAACTCACAAATCAACTCAGTCCAACCAAGTTCACTAGACACCAAACCAAACTACAACTAGTTTTTGGACCTGATCCAATAAACAAACTGAGCTTGGCTATGCCTAGTTTGGCCTAATTCCCCAAAATCACTTTAATCACGAACTTGTAGGCCTAAGTTGAACATATGCTTGTCGTAATAATTGTGGTGACTAGTGAATCTATAGTTGATATTAGCCACTACTTGCTTTTAACAGATGAGACTCACATAACTTTTCCATACACAATTAGTGGGCATTGAATGCAAGACTTACTGGGCAAAACATTAATTGGGGCAACACTTAATAGACACAGCACAACTTTTATTTGGCACAAGCTGCACATTTATGACCTATTGACAACACAATTGGTTTTATCATAGTAGGCTGTGGACATTAATATTTGCCTCACGTCATACATGCAAGTTGAGGAGAATTCTCCTTTATAAACATATAAGAGTGACATATTTAGAGGATTTGATAGAAAAATAAAAATGAAAGAATTTCTCCTTCTTGTATTTTAAAAGAAGCAATATCTTAAACTAACATAGATAAATTTATTTCAAGCTAAAGCAAGGCCCAACCCAGTTAAAGGACGACTAAAACCCGCTTGAGATATGCTAGGCCAGCCATTTGAAGCCAAACCTGCACCAAGCCCCAGTATACAACATACAGCAGACTCACTTGGGGTTGGATCATTCACACGCCTAGTAGATATATGCAATCTACAGATTTCACGGGTTAAATCACACATCATTTTCATAAATAAAAAATTAAGAGAACAAAAATGTAGGCCATACTCACACTTTGATGTTTAAGACAAATCTATCGGAATGAGATCCAAAGAAAGCACCAAGAAAAGGAAACCAGCAAGAATTTGCAGAAAAAGTATTCAAAAGTCATTACATCTGATGTTGATAGTTGACTTGATATATATCAAGGTACGAGGTATTGGTGCAATATCAAGTTGTACCACTTGATACACTATATAATTGCTTGATATGCACTATATAAGGAAGATACGGTGTATGCATAAGGTTTTTTGAGATATGATACTTTCTACAATTCGTATCACAATTGAGAAAATACAGTATAGTGAAAATGTGTCCAACATCCATGAACATTCTGCTTTGGTGACATAGGGTATTCCTTTAAAGTTTTTTTTTTTTGCATGATAAAAACAGCAATGCACAAAATAAAAATTCAATTAGGGATTCATCACATATTGATCCCTCTCCTAGTAGGAAAGATAGTTGACTTTTGCATACCTCTCATTCTGGCATGTTGCAGATATTCCAGTAGGAATGTGCACTATCCTAACTGCACTATCTGTTGTATTAGCATGCTGTCCACCAGCACCACCAGATCGAAATCTTTCTATACGAAGATCAGTTTCATTTATTTTATACTGAGAAGAGACACCCCCGAGGATTGGTATCACAGCAACAGCAGCAAAAGAGGTGTGCCGGCGTTTTGCACTGTCAAAGGGTGAAATACGGACCAATCTATGAACTCCAACTTCGGCCTTGGCATACCCAAACGCATACTCTCCATCTACTTTTATTGTTGCCCTCTGAGAAGCAAGTCATCTAAAATCAGACAAATTTGACTTCCGTTATACCTTTTATGGTTAATTATATCATTACTTTCAGAGATGACATATTTCTGATATCAAGTAATTAAGATAATTATTATATCAAAATGTAACTTCACTGCCAACTGATAATGATAAATGTATGTAGGAACACGAAAAACCAAACAAAAGCACATGAAACAGAAATGCAAAATGGCTAACTGAAACCTACGTTCCAAAATTCTAATATTTCAACAGAATCCTACAAGCCAAACATCCACCATGTCACTTAGTATGATACTTGCTATTCCAAGAAGAAAATTAGTAATTTTAGCAATTAAAGAAAGTCAAATTCAATCAAAGAAGTTCTGGATTTTACTACTACATGACTTGATAAATGACAAATTTGCCTTTCCAAGAACGTAGGAAGGCATCGATGCAAAAATAGCAAGCACTTGCCTCACTCAAAAACAATATGGGAACCCCCAACGAAGATTCTCTAATGTTTGAGGAATGATCCATTTTTCTTGGTACATCAAAGGAAACCAATTAAGGGATGCAATATTCACATAAATGTGCATTATTGCCTTGAGTGACTGATCTTACCACTATGCAGCTAAAATTTCTCCCACAATCTAATACCCGTTTTTTTTCTTATGTCCATAGGCATGGCCGACTCAGTTTAACTAGAATCCTCAAGGCAAAATTATAATCACAAGGCCTTGTTTTATCAGAATGGGAACAGTTAAGTAGACCCTATTAGGATCCAATACGTTTACAAACTTTATATTATGTTGGCAACCTCAATATCAACCCCTAGAGAACTTTGTATGGATCCATCATAAGTCACAGAAGACTCAGAAACCAGAACTTGGTGGGATCCGTCATAAGTCATAGAACAACAAACCAGCGTGATAATCCACAGTGGATCAACCTCAAAGTTCCCATAAGATTTATGGAGACAGATTAAAGAGGGAAAAAAGCTTAGGAAGTTGATAAAATTATGGTAATCTACGGCATACAGTGCCAAAGAGAAACGAAAATACAGTATCCGTAGAACCCCACAGAAGTGCTCAAGTCATGATATTAATTTTTACTACAAAAATTGAAGGATTGCCTTCTTGAGATATCATAATAACTGAAAAAGAAATAAAAAAATCAAATGTTGTAGTCAGAAATGATCTTTTTTATGATAGATCAGAATCTGGTCAATGGAGTTGTGATTTGCCTAAACATAACAAATAGTACAAATCTTCAACAAGCCAGACCTGGCACTTTAAGCATCATATATTAGATTGCTTCCTTTGCTAACTTTATGATCATTGATATATAAGCAAAGATGTGGCTGAAAAGGGTATGAAAGTGAACCTTGATTCCTGCAATCTCACCGGGCATTTCATCCACAATAGTAACTTTATATCCACGATTCTGGCCCCACATTTTGTACATGTTCGTAATCATGGAAGCCCAATCATTACTCTCAGTTCCTCCAGCACCTGCTTGAACCTGTGTCATACGTAACATCTTATTGTTCTATACAAAATAAAAACTTTTAAACAGGCAAAGAATAGAAAAAAAATTAGCGTGCATGACAAAGCACTTCAGTTGAATTAAATTACAAAGAGGTGCTTGCTAAAACCAGATACATGTACATGGCACAATCATTTATTTCTTCTCATGGATAAATGAATGTACGTATTAACCAGCTCCACAGGCATATATTATTGGGGCTGTAAGTCTGTATGGCAACGCAGTATGGTAGCTCTATACATGAATCAGATTTAGTGGACTTGACGAAATAGAAGGCCTGTGATTCTTAGAATTGCAAGGATACGAACTTAAGTTTCTTGCATAATAGCCCTTCAAAGGAAAGAAGAATATCAACTGAAGTGCCTCCTAAACCATGATTGGTTGGTAATTGCCCTTTGTGCCAGATTAACATTATCTGACAAATCTAGCAAATAACAGTATCTAAATGATATTAAAACCACGGATGATTACTATCTCACGATGTAAAAAGCTGGCCCAGTTCAATCATAGGAAAAAGACAACACTACTGTGGGAAATCATCTTCCCCAACCCTAGCAAGACACTTGATTTCTACATGTGGCACTTAATCACCTATAGAGGAAAGTATCTTCTGTCCAGAAACCTTCTTTCCATGGAAAGGAAAATCATATTCTTGGCAGTGTAAATTGTGGAGCAGAGGTGCACTCACTCTAACAGCATGCCTTCCGCATGATGGGTCAGCAGAGAGGAAATGGGAACAACAGCTTAAGCCATTAGGTGTAGGTGCTTTCCAAAGGTGGAATCTTTGGGTTCTTCCTATTTGATCCAAAACCAATTGATCTAGCCACAAGCAGGTTGAAGAGCTAATGAGGTGCTTCCCCCACCAGACTGCACTAAAGGGAGGTATTTGGGAATTGGGAGGAGATCAGAGGTTTGTCCCCACCTCATGTATATAGGCTGCAAGGACCAATGGGTTTGGAGATCCTTTCTATGGAATGATTTTTTTTCTCATTGTCTCAATCTACCAAAGAACTCACCACCTTTGTTTGATGTCACAATTGTATGACTGCCCCCGGAATCTCAATTCTGTTGTCACAGGCCATCGAAGTAGCGAGATGCTGTTAAGCCCAGTGGGGTCTCTTTCACAGTAAACAAAACCAGGAAGAGAGGGTACACCAACAACTACTTTCTGAATTTACCAAAAACTTGAAGGGTGCTTGTCCATCACACTATTTCCTTTAAATTGTGAAATAAATTTTATATGCCACTGAATTGTTATTTCATTGCATTTTAATAGGTTGGAAGAGATAGAAGACAGCCGTAATTACATGTTAAGAAGCTCTTAAAAAAATCAATGTCCAGAATCAAAAAGAAAGTAAACACTTCATACCTTAAGGAAGGAAAGGATTGAACGTCCAGAAACTACAGAAAAATAAAATGCATTTGCTAGCTAAAGACAAAATAGATCATGTTGAACATCCCACGTAGTAGAACTGAAGTGGAAGTGGTAGTAGAAAAGTAAACAACATTCGATACTAAAGGATAAATTCAATAATTTTGAAATGGAAATTAGTTATTGATACTAGGATTCGGACATCATGGGGATTATGGAACCATAATGCCCTTTCCAACTCAGCTACTTGAGTTGGTTACGATAAATTCAATAATAAGCCAGTTGTTTAATGAATGTTCATGAAAGAGAGGAGCCGACCTCTATATAGCAGGAGCAAGAATCATGATCTCCAGATAGCAATGCCTCAAGTTCTTTCTCCTTCACATCTCTTCTCATTTGAAGTAATGATCTCAGAGACTCCTGAAGTAGGAAAAAACCAAGTCAATTTTTTCAATAACAATGTGAAACGAAAAATCAAGATTTTGCTGATTCCACATCTCATTAGTACCGTTATATTTTAAGTAATATGCTTCATTGATGATTATCACTCCCTCAGACCAGACATTGTAAAGACTTGGCGTCTTAAGACTCCTTTTGGGCCATTTTTTTTTGTTCTCTTTCTCCTTTTCCTCCTTGGCAAGCTTTCTCTCAATTTTTGCATTCCCATGTACTTTTCTTTTTTATTTTCACTGCAACATCCTTTTCTTATAATTCTTTTCAAATATTTTCCTTTCAACCAAGTATTTAAGTTCATTGAAAGCCCCTTTGACTATTACATTTCATTGATATGCCCCACTGATTACAATGTGTGGATTTTGACTATTTGTTAACAATGTCACAAACTGACTCTCAGAAGATATCAAATAACAAAAGGGAGGTGGAAAAAAAGGTTAGATTTGACTGGTACCATAAGGAACAATAGTTTATAGTACATTATTAAGGTTAATTTACTTTAAGTAAAAGATGAATGAACATAGTTAACCACCAAATATGAACAGAGAAAAACATGATCCCTTCTTATCAATTGAAAGAAAAGAAACATTTTTGTTGGAAAACTTATCAATCAGAACCACACCATTTTCTAGAATTCTTTTCTCTACTTGGCATACATATAGTGTGTATTCCATCTGAAAGAAATTAGAACAATGGGTTTTCTACAGAAAGACGGGAAAAAGGAAAGAACAACGTAAACAAACAAGAATCAAGTACGTATATAAAAAAGGCCATCAAGTCTCTCACGTGGCTTTGGGGGAACTGATGGTAACTTTTCAACAAAATCTCTTTTTAACAACATTGCTGTGGTGGTGTTCATGTTGGTTCTTCTAGGTCCATCTGAACTATCATGCAATTTTCCACTAGGCAGGTTCTCCATGGTGGGTTGCTTACAAAGATAGCACTGAGAAGGAGAGGTTTTTTGTCAAGTGGGCCAGTGTGTTTTTATGAGGTCAGGAAGAATAGGATCTTCACCATCATCTTTTGGAGTGTCCTTTGATGAAGAAGCAGTGGTTTGTCTGCCTGGTGGACTGGATACTGGGTCTTTGAAGTATAAGCATGTGGTAGTTTTTTTTTTGTTGGGGTGGGGGGACTCTGGAAGGGTTGTTGGAGATCTTGGAGGAAGATGCACAGCAGTTTTGTTTCTCCTGCTTCATTCCATTTCCTGGAATCGCCATTTGGTGGAATCAGTGGTTGGAAAGGAATTCAGGATTCTTTGCAACTTCTTTGATGAAGTTACTTCTTTACAGGTAAAGGTTATCTCTTGCCACTCTGTGGAGAAGGATTCTGCCACAGCTACAGAAGGCTTTACCAGCATTATCTGCAATTTGGTTTGTGTTTGTTTTTTGTTATTCTTAGCAGTGTGTTTGTCTTTGCTTTTCGGATGAAGGGTTGAAAGAAAAATTCCAAAGAGGATACTTCATTATCTTGCCGACATCAGAGAATATCCTTTTGATATTCAGACTTCTTTCTCACCAAAGCATGTCTCGGACATGATGCACTTGTACCACTCACTGCTTCAGCTCTTGGAATTCATGGTGAACCGGCTACGCTCCCATGAAGCAGCTTATTCCTCTTGTTTTCCAACCAAGGACACCTGTATAAGGTCTGTGTTTGCCTCCATGACTTCCCAAAAGAAGGGCGAGTGCCCCCAATCATTCATCAAACTATTTATTGAGCACTTCTTCGAGATCGATGCCCTCAAAATGCAAAATGATGTCAAGAAAAGATTGAGCACACCGCACCATTGAGAACAAACGGTTGAAAGAAAAAAAATCCAAAGAGGATACTAGGTTACCTTGCTGTCTTCGAAGTATACCCTTTTGATATTTGTGTAGACTACTCATAGAAGTAGGTCTCAGACATGATGCACTTGTACCACTCACTGCTCTAGCTCATGGGAGTTCATGGGGGAATTGGCTATGCTCCAATGAAGCAACTCATTCCTCTTGTTTTTCAACCAAGGTCACCTCTATAAAATCTATGTTTGCCTCCATGACTTACTGAAAAAAGGGCAAGCACTCCTGATTATTCATCAAAGTATTGAGCACCCCTTCAAGAACGGGGCCCTCAAAATGCAAATGATGTTGGGAAAGGAAAGGACTGAGTGCACCGTGCCATCAAGAACTAAGCATTTAAAGAAAAAATCCAAAAGGATGCTTGGTTACCTTGCTAACTTTGGAGAATATCTTTTTAATATTCACACAGACTTATTTCTCATGGAAGCAGGTCTCAGACATGATGCACTTGTACCACTTGCTACTCCAACTCTAGGAGTTCATCGTGGAACCAACTATGCTGCAATGAAGCAGCTTGTTTCTCTTGTTTTTCAACCAAGACTACCTCTATAAAATCTGTATTCACCTACATGACTTCCCAAAGGAAAAGACAAACGCCCCCAATCATTCATCAAACTATTGAGCACCACTTTAAGAGTGCAACCATCAAAATGCAAATGATGTCGGGAAAGGATTGAGTGCACCATGCCATCAAGAGTAAAGGGATCCACAGGGGTTGAGCCTTGCTACCATAATGGATTCCTTCTAAGGCATCTAAAATGGCATTATGTTTCAAGGCAGCCCCCTCCAACAAAGTAATGAGGGATGCAATTTGTTGAGCAAGCTAGACATTCAGAGTTCCCTCCGAAAACCCCTTTTGAAATTGCTTGCTTTGTGAATGAACATAATTGAGAACATATCATTTTTTTTCTAATACAAGGGGGTTTTGTATTATATTTCGAGGCAATGAAATCACATATAAGTAGTTAAGCCCAAGAAATAAGGAAATAATGGGGAAAACAAATCTTCCAACAAAGCAATATATCAACAATAAATATGTTGTAACAGACAGAGTACAAATCCATCTCTTTTTGCAAAATAAAATGTCAACTCTTTCTTCCAAACAAAATAAGGCTCATCAATAGATCCACCATCGCCAGCCTCACCATAAAAAAGATCACTAAAAAGCACTATTTCTTATTAAAACATTTTAAAGTTGATGATTCCCACCAAGAATTTGATCACCAAGTCATGCTAATTCCATATGAATAAGTACTGAGAAGCATGTGCCTATCACTCTAGTAATGGCACGAAGATAAAATAATGGCGCACTTTAATGGTTACTAAGTACCTATATGCTTACAGTTATTTAATGGTTACTAAATAATGGCACACTTTTGACTATGGTTTCACCAGTCAAGATGCCCTTCCAGTTTTGAGTTGTTGCTATTCTAGTAATAGTATTTTTCTTTCTCATGCTTCTTTGTTTATTAGTGGTGTGGGCTTTCCAGATCTTTTGTAAGGGTCTTTTATCTCTTGTTTTTGGTTTTCTGTTTTTCTTTCCTCTGGGGTACCATCAATCATCCCCTGTGGCCTCAGCTTTGGCTCTGATTTTCTTTTCTTTTGTTTGTTATGATGTATCATTCCCTTGAGATCTCTTGTCTAATTGTTTTGCCAAATTTTGAGCTTTTAATAAAATCTTTTTTATAATTGCTCAAAAAAAAAAAAGCTTGCCTTTGGTTCCAACTCGAGAAGCTAAGAATGGGAAAGAAGATTCCTTTTCCAAAAAATTATTATGAATTTTAATTGCTCAGGAAAAAAAAAGCTTGCCTCAGGTTCCAATTTGACAAGCTAAGAATGGGAAAACAAGATTCCTACTCCTAAAAGTAATTATGAATTTATTGGCTTTGCCAGGGGGAATATGATGCAAAATAGATTGTGCACTCGATGTAAACTCAATTACTAATTGAAGATAATAAAAACTTGATTTTCCCGAAGCCGATGAGAAAAATATAAATGTGCAGAATTTAAATTATTGTTCACAAGCAATAGATGGAGCACTAAAATAGTTTTCCCAGATTTCTGGAGGTGAATCTATGACAAGTGATACAGAAAATAACTCAAATTCCCACAAGCAAACTGCAAACATTATTAACATGAATAAAAAGTTGAACTGTGATGCAATAATAGAAATAATAAATTTGATAATCTAGGAGCACAGCTTACTGATTCAATGTTTATATCGTTTTCTTCACGTGCAAGCTTCAGCATATCAATGTGATCAAGTAATTCTCGCTCGAACCCATTTACCTCTTTGATCTTCCCCATTAACATGCCATGCTCACGACTAATTTTTCCAGCATAACCAGGTTCATCCCAAAGATCCGACTTATTCAATGCGACAGATAGCTGATCCAGCCTAATTAGAATCTTCTTCCACTGCCAGAATTAACTGCATAACTCAGAAGCAAATAAGCGACATTCAGGAGCACATGATCTACAAAAATTACTGGGAGAAGAATGGAAAGGGTTCAACGAAAGCAAGCAACCAGTTCAACCAAGACAGAATAAAAAACATAGCTTGATCCCATCTCCCACAAAATACACTCATTATAATGCATTACATAAATATAAATGACAACCAAATAGCTGTCATGATACAGTGGGAGATCAGCTAATGTAAATATAAATGACATCATGTGGGAGCACATGATACAATGGTCTATGTTTTAAATATAAATCTCCCTACCATTCTACAACTATTTGCAAATTCTTTACTAAAACACCATCATGCCGGAAATCCTTTATTGTCAAAGCCAAGACCACTTCCTCTACATTAATGACTAGCTTAAGTCCCCAGCACCTAATTATTATCCCTCTATCGGATGAAACCTATGATTAGTTGGAATTCCTCTCTTCCTGTGCTATTGCAACCACCCACAACTCTCACATAACCAAGGAAGATTTAACAACCCATCTTGTTCAACAATGGCCTCATACTCTCGAATAGGAAATCTTCAATGTCTCCAATGGCAAGTTTCTTATTAAGTTTCTCACCCAATCTCTTGGAGATGAGGCCTTGAATCCCTCTCATACTATCCTCCAAAATATTCCAATTTCTTTCACACTGATCCAAACATACAAACTCTATCTATACTCTTAGTAAGGAAGGTTTCTGGATCCATTTGGAAGATATCCCTCAAACTATGAAGTGTTAATCACTTCTACAAGATGATTGTGGATTCTGATAGAAGTAAATTTTAGTAATGAAAATACTCGATATCTAAATTAAGCCTAACTTAAAATCCAACTACACCTAGGAAAGGACCTTACTGATCTTCACTGCTTCTCTCACGTTAGAAATGTCTACCCAATTCTGTTTTCCAAGATTTGAGATATTTACTCTCCCTCTGCTCCCAATTGGGGAACACATACTACTCCTTTCTTAATGGACTCCCTTACTTCTAGAGGTCCATGTAAGTCCTATAGGAAATTGTTTAAAAGAAGTCAAGGTAGAAGATGTGGTTAAGGAGGTCATGGTGTCTACTGCAGCAACAATGTATGAACTACGTATGCCTATGAGTATGTATGTGGTGGACGTGTTTCTGTACATACCCTATGCGAAAGTCCCTCCTCAATCTGTTGATCTTGGTTTACTACCTCGTCCTTGGCCAAAGAATCCTATAACCAATACCCTAGATAATAGACAAACCCATGTTGTACCGTATCTTTCTTCGACACTGTAATTTGATAAAGGTGCCATTCTCTCTGAGTTTGTGGTAACCTTAAATCCCACCCTACATCCTAACCCTACTAACACAATTCAAACTCCTTCTAAGCAATGTGATGATACTATTAGGATCTTAGACTTCACTAAAAGAAGGATGAATAGTGAATTTCGGAATATTATGTAAATTAAAAGTTTATTTAACAGTTTCAAGCAAAAAATACAAATATATGAAGTTAAAAGTTAAACTACAAACATACAAAGAAAGGTATGAGAGACAATGAAAAATATACATAATGATTTATAATAGTTCAACCTCCTCAACCTAATTCATTCCTCGAGAACCCTTCGAGAGTTACCTTAAACCGATTTTGTTCCCAAACCAAGATCCTGTCATTACACTCTTTGATGAATCCTTACTAAGCTCCGCACAAATCATGATCTTCCCACAACCGGAGAAGAACTCTACACTTAAACTTACAATTCTTTTTCTACAATCTCCCAAAACAATAAACAAGATATAAAAATGAAATGAAGCTCTTTTGTTTGGGAATTTTCTTAGTAGATAGGATTGAAATGCTTGACACTAATGTGGCATGAAACTCTCTAGTAAGTATAGGAAATATTTGCATCATTATATATGAAAAATGGAAATCTATTTATAGGAAATCATAGGAAAAAATTATATCTAATATCACTCTAACGTTCACAAACAGTAGCTGACTTGATATGCTGAAATAATTCGGTATGTCGATTTTACACATTTTTCTGCAATAATCAACCAATTCAATATACCAAAATTCAACCATGTGTTGATTTTGTCACATATTGCAAAACCCCTTATTTTCCATATTTCAATGTACCAAGTTATTCTAGTATGCTTAAACTGATCTAAAACCTATATTAGAGATTTTTCTAAGATTTTCTACTAGAATTCAAGGATATACCTATTTTCTTAGGAATGTGGGATGTTTGGAAATTATTACATGTTTCCTAGAAGTACATGAAAAATAAAAAAAATTACATAATAATTACAAAGATAATTTTAATTTTCTTCTTCGTTCTTCATCTTAAGTTATTCTTGGTGACACATAGATCTTCAATTTTCTTATTCTTGCTTGATCCATCATTAATCTTCTTGCTATCTTCTTGTTATTCTAAGTTATGAAATATTCTCATACAATACATTAGTCTTTCGTTATCATCAAAATCAAGATAAAGCTAATAAAACCAACACGCTCTCTCTTTTTGATGATGACAAAACTATAAATATTTCAAGGTAAAAGAATGTCAAAAAATACAGAAAAAAGACTTTTCTTAGATCTCTCTTCCTTTTTGTCATTACTAAAAATTATATCATAGACTAGTATTTAATTCTCTCCCTCTTAGAATATGCAAAAAGATATGTCAATAAAAACATCAATGTTCCTTCTAACTATATGAGTCTAATAAATATCAAAATAATGCTTAAATATGACTCATCCATCCGCTTAAATCTACATGAAAACCTCAAAAATAGCTTTGGATAACCTATCCCTATTCTTCTCCATCTTTTTGTAGAAAACATAAATCCAATGAATAATCAATATAAACAAGTGTAATCTCAAATCGATATTCAATAAACATCAAAATTAATTTTCATAAGATAATAAAAATCATTACAATTAACTTCATAAGGTAAATGATATCCAAGTAAGCATCAAAATCACCCTTTTTTTTAATTTAAGATGCCAATTATTGAATCCAATAGTTGAATACCTAATGTTGGATCAAATTGCCTGGTTCATAGGTATCAAGATCAATTTTTATATAAATTATTGAATTCATAAACTTCAAGATCAAGTTTTGGATCAAAATCAAAGAAATTTAATAATCATAAAAAACGTCAAAATCAACTTCTTATGAAATAAATTCATTATTTGTTCAAAATCTTTTTATATCAAAAATATTCAATGAACTCAAGATAATCAAAAAATCAACTTTCATATAAAAGATATTCAAACACATAAATATGATGAAAAACATATTTACTATGCTCCCCCTATCAACAAGCAGAGGTAAAGAGATTTATAGCAAGTGTATTGTCAAAATTTTCAAAAAAACCCTCCCTCATTTCATCATGAAAATATCATTAAGGTCACTTTCATAACGTAATCAATAAATCATGATAAGCTCCCATTTTCAAAAATATTCAAATATTTAATAAACTCTCCCTTATTTGATATGAAAAACAAAACTTGAGGATGTAACAAAATATTAAAAATCTTCAACCTATTAAAAAAAACATTATAGCCCATTACATAACAAGATGCGAACTAAGCTTAATCACAAATAAAATTTGCAAAATTTTTCATATTGTATATGAAAATTCAAAATTTTGATCAAATACTGTGATCACATTATCATAAGCTTTGGTCAACATTTCAAATATAAGAAAATTTTGCAATAACCTATTTTGAATCAAAAGATTCAAACTACCACACATTTCAGTAGCTTAGAGAAATTTAATAGACTGAGATAGGACAAATCGATCGTCCGTTTTAAAATAGTATACTAAATTAAGGAATGTTCCATAATATATTTTAAAAATCATTGAATGAAATTCTATTCAAATAATTTAATTTAGCAATCAATATTCATTAAAAACCTACATAAAAATTAAAACATTTTTTTTAATAATGGGATTACCAATATTAGTCAATCACTTCTAGTCTCATGATCCTTCTCCTCCTAAAAGAAATCAAACACCTATATTAAGTAAATACTTTGGTATCCAATTTATTTTAGATCTAAAAAACTTAATCTTAGGAATCATATCATAATTCTTTTTAGAAATCAATTTTCCTTCCTTAATGATAAATTCATGTTTTTCATCATTTTTAATTCTAACAAAACCATTTTCATATGGAATATTCTTTTTGTGCACATTTTCATTTTTATACTTTCTTGCATTAATATTTTTCTTATTAATTATGAACTTACTAACATCATTAATCAAACTTTCACTTTTGACTGTTAAAGATGCAATGTCATTTCTAAAATATCAATTCTCTTTTTCACGATATTCAATTCATTCTTCAAAACTTCATTTTCTATTTCAAAAGCTTTAATCCTACTTCTCAAATCATCATTTTCTTTTGAAATCAATTCCTTTTCTTGAGGTATATCAAAAACACTTTTGTTTGATTTTTTGTATTTAACACTCAAGATCTATATTTCAAATGCAGCTTATTAAAAACATCAAGTAAATCATCTATAGTTTAATCATCAAAATTATCTAAAAATGAAACTTCACTAGACATAAACATAAAACATATGTAAACTATTTCACCATCCGAAGATAAATCTTCATCGGTTGATGAATCACTGTCATCTCAAGTTACTTTAAAAGCCCTTCTTTTGATTTTCCTTTTATTAAACTCTTCTTTCCTTTAAGAAGTTCTTGAATTTGTGAGTAATAAAAGCAAGATTTTCCTTATCCAAATCATCCAATTTGATAGAGACATTAAATGCAATACTTTTCTCCTCAGAAATGATTTCAAATTCAATTTCTTTCATTTGTATTTTATAAAAAGTAAGATTTCTTATGAGACTTTCTAAGGAATATATTGAGAGATCTTTTACGTCTACTATAATAGTAATTTTCTTTTCTCAATCTGAAGTTAGAGATCTTAGAATCTTTCTAACTAAATCACATTGAGAGAATTATTTTCCAAGTAACTTTAAAGAATTGATGATTTCATTAAATCTAGTAAACATATCTTCTATAAATTCATGGAGTTTTATTTTAAATAATTCATATTTATGAACTAGCATATTTATCTTTGTTTCTTTCATTTGATTAGTTCCTTCACGAGTAACTTTTAAAAAATGTCATACCTCATGAAAGGTATTACAAATTGATATTTTATTAAATTGTTCTGGGTTAATAGCACAAAATAAAGTGTTTAACCCCTTAACATCTAATGTGGTTAATTTCTTCACATTTTTATTCCACTCCTTATAATTCTTTTAACTAGGTATGTATCTATTTACAATAATATCCCATAAGTCAAGATTTATATATTTTAAATAAATGTTCATCCTACATTTCCAATAATTATAATTATTTTCAATTAAAAAATACTGGTTTATAAATGCTTTGTCCTTTATGCTACAAAAAGATGAAGTCATATATAGAAAATTGTTAAATCTTAAACCTACATGAACAAGAATACAAATTATTAAGATCTTAGACAACACTAGAGGAGAAGTGAATAATACATTTAGGAATATTATGTAAATTAAAAAATTATTTAACAATTTCAAACAAAGAACACAAATATATGAAGTTGAAAGTTAAACTACAAACATACAAAAAAAAAGATAAGAGATAATGAAAAATATACATAAGGATTTATAGTAATTCAACCTCTCCAACTTAGGACCTGTTTGTACACAAAATTTGATAAGAAATGGAATTCTGGAGTCAACAGGAATTACTAGGAATTTGAAAGTGAGGGAAACTGATTTCCTGTTGATCAAGTTTCTTGTTGTTTGTGCCTGTTCAGGAAAGCAAAGAAAACTAGAATATGGATGACCATATTTCAATGCAAGAATTTCATCGAACATCTTATAGGCAAACAAGAATGATTGTTGTTGAAAAATTCATCTCCCAACATCTTAACTAGAAGTAATCCATCTAGTTCTGAATTGCACAATTTGGCAAAAATAGCAAATAAAAAAACACATCATATTACCTTTTTAACTGATCAAGTCAATCCATGTAACATGTAGAAACTACAATTATATTTTAAAAAAAACAACAAAGGAGAGGAGAGGGTTAGAGTTGTAGGTGGCCCGAACGAAGAAGGACGACGACGGCTGCTGGACGGTGCAGCTGCGGAGGTGGAGGTGAAGGTGGAGGGCGTGGAGGACCTGGACGGTGCAGAGGACGATGGAAGACCTGGACGACGTGGAGGAGGAGGACGGTGCGGAGGTGGAGATGGAGGTGGAGGGCGTGGAGGACCTGGACGGCGCGGAGGACGATGGAAGACCTGGACGACGTGGAGGAGGAGGACGACGCGGAGGTGGAGGTGGAGGGCATGGAGGACCTGGACGGCGCGGAGGACGACGGAAGACCTGGATGGCGTGGAAGAGGAGGACGACGCGGAGGTGGAGGAGGAGGGCGTGGAGGACCTGGACGGTGACGACGGTGGGGAGGAGGACGACGGGGAGGAGGAGGACAGTGACGAGGGGAAAGACTGAGGGGAGGAGGATGGCGACGAGGAGGAGGACTGCGGGGAGGGGGAGGACGTGGGGACGGGGAGGACAGTGACGAGGGGGAAGATCGCGAGAAGGGGGAGGACGCGGGGAGGAGGATGGCGACGAGGAGGACTGCGGGAAGGGGGAGGGGAAGGATGGTGGGAGAGGGTTTTCGTGAGGAGGAGAGGGATTGGGTTTTCATTAGGAATCTGGTGAAATTCCACAGGAGAAGGGGGGAAATGAAAAGTATTGGGATTTAAATACTCTAAAAAGTAAAAGAATCAAGTTTCCTTTGAAATCATTTCTAGATTGGTGCACAAACACCTTTATTTTGTATGGTTAACAGGAAATGAAATTCCTGTCAAATCATTTCTTTTACTTTTTGGGTACACAAACCCCCCCTTCGTCTACTCCTCGAGAATTTCTCAAGAGTTACCTTAAATCGATCTTGTTCTTAGGCCATGATTCTGTCGTTACACTTCTTAATGAATCTTCACCAAGCTCCGTAAAAACCATGACCTTCCCACAATCGAAGAACTTTACACTTAGAATTACAACTCTTTTTCTACAATCTTCCAAAACAATTGACAAAATATAGAAATGGAGTGAAGCTGTTTGAAAATTTTCTTAGTAGATAGGATTGGAATGCTTAATACTAATGTAGCATGAAGCTCTCTAGTAAACGTAGGAAGTATTGATGCCATTGTATATGAAGAATGGGGATCTATTTATAGAAAATCATGAATAAAAATTTATGTCCAACATCTCTCTAACGTTCACAAACGGTAACTAATTTGGTATACTAAAATAATTCGGTATGCCGATTTTACAACTTTTTATGCAACAGTCAGCCAGTTCGGTATACCGAAATTCAACGGTGTGTCGATTTTGTCATCAGTTGCAAAACCCCTTATTTTTCAAATTTTGGTATACCAAATTATTTCAACATACTGAAATTGATCCCTGAATCTATATTAGAGATTTTTTTAAGGTTTTCTACTGTAGTTTAAAGATATACCTATTTTCCTTAAAATGTGAGATATTTAAGAGATTATTACATGTTTCCTAAAAATACATGAAAAATAGAAAAATACATAATAATTACAAAGATAATTTCAATTCCCTTCTTCTTTCTTCATCTTGAGTTCTTCTTAATGACACATAAATTTTCAATTTTCATCTACTTTCTTGATCCATTATTGATCTTCTTGTTATTTTAAGTTATGAAATATTCTCATCAACCTAAGTCCTCCTCCATAAGCTCTAGGCCTACTGAGACAACTCCGTAAATTTAAGAAAACTCAATTCAAAACACGTCTTGCCACCATTGAGGACATAAACAATAAGGAATATGAGAATAAATCTAATGCCTCAGCAAACCATTCCCCCAACATCTACACATAGCACTTCTCAAATTCCTTTAAATTCTTATTTATATGAGATGAGGTTTACTACATCTAGCTATGTATTCTTCATCCTCTTGGAATTTTCTTCCAATTCATCGAGTCTCTCTACTGACAAGGAAGATTTTGCAAATGTTATCTTAATATGGAACTTATACTCTGAATTTTCACCTTTTTGCTCTAAGATTGGTTTTACCTTTGGTAATAATGTTAAGACTAAATCAGTTTTTGATTATATTTGTACCAAATAGAATTTGTCAACTGTTAACTTAGATTATAATAATGCCTATGTTAAGCAACTAAATGCTCTAAACTTTTAATTATCTTTCTCTATGATTATTCTAACATAGAATATTAAATAATTAAGTAGCAATAATATACACAGAAAACTTAGAAATCTTATGCATCGCTACAAAAATAATTTCCTTATTATTTGTGAAACTAAGACTTAACACTTTTCTCCAACCCCTTCTCGGATCTATCAGGGGTGATAGACTAAATTAAATTAAAGGTAAATCATGAAAATTATTCTTTATCTATAAAATTTAGAAACCACACTAATCCCTTTGAGTGGTGACTCGTTAGGGTGTATAGGCCACGCTTTCCGTCTCATAAAATTAAATTTCTAAAGGAACTTAGATATTTACAATCCTTAGTGGGTAATAATTGAATTATTAATGGAGACTTCAATATCATTAGATTCTCCTATGAGCAATCCAACAAATCTGCAGTCGCTTCACTTATGACACAGTTTAACAACTTCATTGTCACTTCTCAATCTTATATACTTCTCACCCAACAACTGCTCCTGTACTTAGTCAAACTTTCAAGAAAAGGCAATATTAGTCAAATTTGACCATTTTTTAGTCTCTCTCAACTAGGTGTCCCACTTCCCCAATTCTAATATGGTTTCTGATCATATTTCATTTATCTTGACACCAAACCACTAGTTAGAGACTTTTTCCTTTCAAATTTTATAGATTCTAGCTTCTATATGAAGGTTTTGATAGTTTAATTCAAAATTGTTGACAGAAATTTTCATCTAATGCAAATCCTATTACCAAAATCTTCCACAAACTAAATGCATTAAAATAGGCAATCAAAAACTAGTTTCTTTCTCATAAAGATGATTATTGCACTCAATTAGTAGAAATAGAAGGCATAATACATAAACTTGCAAGCTAAATCTTCTCTCTTATTCACGAAGGAATGACATCAGAAACAAGCTTTAAGACAGGAACATTTTAATATCCTCCTTAGACAGAAAATTTACTGAAAGTAATGTTCCCACATTCAATGGTTAAAAGAAGGTGACCTAAATACTTCTTGCTTTCACAAAGTGGCTAACAGTAGAAGAAGGGAAAATTCTATAACCTCTCTATCATGGTTCGTAACATCAAGACGTGTCGACGAAATTTCGTCGACACATATCGAGATCTCAAATAAGCGAAATGACATACGGAGGAATATCTCTGTTTACTGTATGTCCGTGAGTATATCGGCGGCATGTCGTGCGTGTCAAAAGAAAGACGGAAATTTCAACACTGTAAAAACACATGTTGACCAACACTTACCTTCAAATATCGACACGGACGGACGAAACAGCAATCTGTGCCTTTAGCCTCCTCCGCCTGTTCCCGCCTCCGCATGCCTCTGCGGGATCCATAGCCCTCCGCCTGTTCCCGTGCCTTCCGCCTGTTCCCATGCCTCCTCCTGCAGCCCTCCGCCTGTTCCTATACGGGATCCATAGCCTCTTGTGCCCTCCGCAGCCTGTGCGAGCCCTCTGCTGACTCCTATTCGTGCCCTCCGTGCGTCTGCAGGATCCATCACGGCATCCCGTGCTCTCCCGCTCCGCACGACAGCTTCCCATGGAAAAGAAAGGGAAAGAAAGGATGCATGCGTTTTTATTTATCTGTTTTTACATTAGATTTATCTGTCTTTATTTTTACATTAGAAAGGGTTGTATCATTAATTCATTACTATAGTTTACATTAGTTTTATTTTTCTGTTTTTATTTTTAAAGTTATGTTTTATTTATCAGTATTTTATTTATCTATCTTTATATTCAACTTTTATATTTATCTAATTGCTTTTATATTCATCATCTTTTGTATATCCATATGGTTTCCTGTTTTATTTTTATGCTTTTGTATTTTTTTTTTTATGTTATTTTTTGTATTTTAATGTTAATAACATGATAGATCTAACTTAAAAATGATAAATCTAAACTAATAAAGGTAAAATCTAACTTAAAATTTCTATAAAATTATTAAAAATCAGTAAATAAAAAATCAGTAAAATATTTATAACTTAAAAAGAAAACAGGAATTCATAATATTTTATAAATAATTAAAAAAATCTGGATAATATTGAAAATTTTGAAAAACATTCAGATATTTCAAATTTAAGCAAAGAAATGAGGAAAATAGTAAGTTGAAAAAAATAAAGATATTTTTTGAAATTTTGTAGAAAATCAAAATAATATTAAATTACAAATTATTAAATAAAATATCTAAAAAAATTGTAAAAATCATAGAAAATTTAAAAAATAAAGAAACATATTTTTAATATTTGAGTAAATTTTTATTTTCAGTCTTCGTAATGTCGAGTTCTGATAGATCTCAAAGTAATGGAAGTGACAATGAGAAGAGAGTTGCTAGATTTTGAAGATCCAAGATGATTACATGGTCATGTTGTCAACAATGACAGACAGAAAACAAAATGCAAGTACTATGGAAAAAGAATGATAAATAGGGATATTACAAGATTAAAGCAACATCTTGTTGATGGATATAGTAATGTCAGTAGGTGTAAGTCATGCCTAATTGTTGTTCGTGATCAGATGAAAGAGTTACTAAAGGAAACAAAATCCAAAAAAAGTGATAGGACAAAAAGAGATGAAAGATTTAAGAAGATTCTGTTTGATAAAGGTGTGACATCTGGACCTAATTATCCATTTTTATTTGTAAACCATGTAATTAATTGTAATACTGCTTAAATGGTTTATTAATGGATAATTTGTTATTTCTTAGATGTGTGAGTTTGTGGTTGGCTTTCTGTACATCTGTTTGTGATCTAGGACCAATGTGGAGTCCAGTTTGAGGATGCACAGTCGCTTCAGTTTGCGTGCCCGATCTTTTCTCTTTTCTTTCTTTATTTTCTCCTTCTTGCACTCACAAGCTCACCACACACCCGTCTTCTTCACCTTCACCCTACTCAGCCCGTGCCACCACCATCCAACGACCCGTGCCTCGTCATCATCTCCGACGCGATGAGCGACTGGCGTGGTGAGGGAGGAGGAAGGGGTAAGAGAGGCAGAGACGCGTGGCAAAGGGGAGCCGCGACGTAAGGAGAAAGAGGGAGAAAAAGAACAGCGACGTGCAACCCAAGAGGTGGTGTGAACCGCTCGTGTGTTCCACCGGCTAAGGAGGCTTCGCAGGAGTGCGGGAGGGTCACTGGAGGACTAAGCCAGGTACTCGACTCCTTTCCCTACCTCCATTCAGTGTTTCATTAACGATAAGTTAATTGCATGAAAATTGAGATAAATGCATGAAAAATTGTGGAAAAATCATGAAATGAATGATAATGTGTTATATAACATAAGGATATAGATATCATGCGGTTAGGATTTATTTTTGTGAGGGGAAATGCAATTTTGAGGTTGAAGGCTACAGTGGTCGTTCTTGAGCCCCTTCCCTTTATGATTTTCGTATGAATTGTGTAGTAGATAGAATCATGAATGGATTGAGAGATTTTGAGGTAGACTCAAGGGTCTACGTCCCGTGATTTACTTGTAATTTTTGATGTGTATTTGAAGGGTCAGATCGGAACTCCCACTTTAGACGAATTCCGTCGCCAGAAACAGGGTGTGCCCTGTCTACGGGGAGTTCGGTATGTTGAATTTGAAAGTGTGATTTTGGGAAGAAATCCCAAGTATTAAAAAAGGATATATTTTGGAAAATGAATTCCAAAGGCTTTCAAAGAAAATGCAAAAGTGTGTTTTTGAAAGAAAATGTAGTTTTAGAATGAGTTTCCAAATGTTTTAAGAAAAAAAGAGAAACATAGCTTTTGAAAAGAACGTGAATTTAAGATTGAATTCCCAAATGATTCCCAATAAAATAAAACCAAGTTTTGAAAAACAAAAAAAAAGAAATGAGTTTTTACGATTTTACCGAGAGTTTTGTGGTTTGTGTATTTGGAACGCGTACTGGGTGACTTAGATGTCACTCACGTGTGCTTAGTTGGTTTTCAAGTGCAGACCGCGTGCAGTCGAGTTCCGATGCAGGAGTTGGAACTTCTAACCGCACATTGTGATCCTGAAGATGAGCCTTAGTTACAGTTATTTAATATTTCTGTAATTAGTGTAATTATGCTTGATACTGTGTTTTGGTAGCGTGTCCGGGATCAAGACATTACAGAGTGGTATCAGAGTACCAGACTGGATGAGCCTAGGAAAGTGATTTTTGTTCTCAAGGCCTATCATCATCTGACGAGAGGTAATGTGGGCTATTTAGCCTGTGTGATAGTTTCTACTTCGCCTCTGGTCAAGATTCAGGGCTTGCCGGTGGTGAGGAAATATCCCAATGTTTTTCTAGAGGAATTGTCTGAAATGTCACTGCACACGGGAGTGGAGTTTATGATTGATTTGGTGTCGAGATCAGGCCCTATTTCTAAGGCTCCGTACAGGATAACACCTGCTGAGTTGAGGGAGCTCCGGAATCAGTTGCAATAACTGATGGATAAGGGATTCATTCGTCCCAGTGTTTCACCTTGAGGAGCACCGATTCTGTTTGTGAAAAAGAATGATGATACACTTCGACTCTGTATATATTACCGGATGACTGTCAAAAACAAGTATCCACTGCCCAGGATCGACGATTTGTTCGACCAGTTGCAGAGGGCATCGGTATTTTCCAAGATAGACTTGAAATCCGGATACCATCAGTTGAAGATTAATGAGCCAGATGTGCAGAAGACAGGCTTTCGCACCCGTTATGGACATTGAGTTTTTGGTTATGCCATTCAGGTTAACGAATGCTTCGACTGCTTTTATGGACCTAATGAATAGGGTGTTCCGACCCTATTTGGACCAATTTGTGGTTATTTTTGTGGATGATGTTCTGGTGTATTCTCCGGATGTTCAGACCCAACAGAAGTACTTGAGGATCGTACTGGAGACCCTGAGACAGCATCAGCTTTATGCCAAGTTCTCCAAGTGCGAGTTTTAACTGGAAGAAGTGTCTTTCTTTGGTCATATTATTTCAAGAGAAGACATCAAGGTAGATCCAGCCAAAGTGGAAGCTGTGAGCAGTTGAACTAGACCGAAGATAGTAACTGAGATTAGAAGTTTTCTCGGTATGACAAGATATTATAAGAGATTCATTTAGGATTTCTCCAAAATTGCTGCACCATTGACCAGATTGACCAAGAAGGAAGTGCACTATGTCTGGGATTGACAGTGCGAGGAGAGCTTTAATGAGTTGAAGGCTCGTCTAGTATCAGCCCCAGTTCTGACCACTTTCTGGGAGTGGCGGTTTTATAGTCTACAATGATGCCTGTGGGACTAGTTTGGGGTGTGTACTGATACAACATGGTAGGATGGTGGCATATGCCTCGCGCCAATTGAAAGATCATGAGAAAAATTTCTCATCCATGATTTAGAGATGGCACCTGTTGTGTTCGCCTTGAAGATTTGAAAGCATTATTTATATAGCGAACAGTTTGAAGTGTATACAGATTACAAGAGTCTGAAGTACATCTTTACTCAGAATGATTTGAACCTGAGACAGAGGCGCTGGGTGGAGTATATTAAAGATTATGATTTCAGTTTGTCCTACCACCTAAGGAAGGCTAATGTGGTTGCAAATGCTCTGAGCAGACGCACTCATGTTATGGCTAGTCTGATGATCCATGAATGGAAATTATTAGAGGGGCTAATGGAGTGAAGGCCTCAGAGACAGTCTCAGGGTCCCGCAAGAGTAGTGCTGGCTAATTTGTCTGTTCGCCCGAGGATGATCGAGACGATTGTCATAACTCAGCAATTTATCTGTTCGCCCAAGGATGATCGAGACGATTGTCATAACTCAGTAATTTATCTGTTCGCCTGAGGATGATCGAGGCGATTGTCACAATTCAGCAATATGATTCTTTTGTGTTAAATATCTAGAGAAAGTTGAAAGCTGGTAATGCTCCTCATTTTTCAATTGGGGTAGACGATGAGTTGAGGTATGATTTGATATTATATGTACCTCAGACAGAGGAAATCAAGAACAATTTGTTGGATGAAGCCCATCGCACCAGATACTCTATTCATCCAGAAAGCACTAAGATGTATAAAGACCTGAAGAGGAACTTCTAGTGGCCTGGGATGAAGAGAGAGATTGTTGAGTATGTGACGAGGTGTGCAGCCTATCAGATGGTGAAGATAGAACACCAGAAACCCGAAGGGACTTTGCAACCTCTAGACGTTCTAGTGTGGAAATGGGAAAATGTGTCGATGGACTTTGTGACGGGTTTACCACGAACCAGAAGAAAGAATGATACTATGTAGGTGATAGTGGATCGTCTTACAAAATCGACATATTTCTTGCCAATGAGGGTGAATCTTCCTTTGACAAAACTGACAGAGTTGTATATGATTGAGATTGTGAGATTGAATAGTGTCTCAGTGTCTGACAGAGACACGAGGTTTACATCGAGATTCTGGAGAGCTCTGCAGAAGACTTTTGGCACAGTGTTCAATTTTAACACTGCTTTTCACTCCTAGACGGATGGCCAAACAGAGAGGACCATCCAGACACTAGAGGACATACTGAGGGCCTGCGCCTTAGACTTTGATGGTAGTTGAGAGGATCATTTATCTCTAATTGAGTTTGCATATAATAACAGTTACCACGCTAGTATTGGTATGGTACCATACGAGACATTGTATGTCAGACCCTGCAGGACACCCACTTACTGGAGTGAGGTGGGTGAGAGACAGTTGGGTCCGAGATCGTACAGCAGTACGAGGGCAAGGTAGATCTGATCAAGAAGAGGTTGTTGTCTACCCAAACCCAGCAGAAGAGCTATGCTAATAGGAGACGGAGACCTCTGGAATTCGAAGTAGGAGACTTCGTTTTCCTGAAGGTGTCACCAACCAAGGATGTGATGCGGTTCGGTAAGAGGGACAAGTTGAACCCAAGATATATCGATGAGGTGACATACAGACTAGATCTGCCTCAAGAGTTAACGCATGTACACAACACCTTAGATGTGTCTATGTTGAGGAAATGTTTGGCCGATGCGTCCCAAGTGATGCCAACACAGCCAGAGGAGCTGCGGAAGGACTTGTTTATGGTTGAAAATGCAGTTCAGATATTGGACAGGAAAAAGCAAGTCCTCAGGAATAAAATGATTCCATTGATGTTAGTTTAGTGGCAACAACATATACAGAAGAGGCTACCTGAGAACGTGAGGTAGACATCCTGAGACAGTACCCCTACTTGTTTTATTATAACTGAATTTCGAAGACAAAATTCTTTTAAGGGGGTAGGATGTAACATCTGAGCGTGATTATCTATTTCTCTTTGTAAACCATGTAATTAATTGTAATATTACTTAAATGATTTATTAATAGATAATCTGTTGTTTCTTGGATGTGTGAGTTTGTGATTGGCTTTCTGTGCATCTGTTTGTGATCTAGGACCAATGTGGAGTCCGATTTGAGGATACACAATGGTCTCGATTTACGTGTCCGATCTTTCCTCTTTTCTTTCTTTCTTTTCTCCTTCTCGCACTCACGAACTCACCACACCCCCGTCTTCTTCCCCTTCACCCTACTCAGCCTGTGCCACCACCATCCAGCGACCCATGCCTCGTCGTCATCTCCGACGCGATGGGCGGCTCACGTGGTGTGGGAAGAGGAAGAGATAAGAGAGGCAGAGGCGCGTGGAAGAGAGGAGCCACGACCAAGGAGGAAGAGGGAGAGAGAACGGTGACACGCAACCGAGGAGGTGGTGTGAGCAACAAAGGAGGCTTCGCAGGAGCGCAGGAGGGTCGCTGAAGGACTGAGCCAGGTACGCGACTCCTTTCCCTACCTCCGTTCAGCATTTCATTAACGATGGGTTAATTACATGAAAATTGAGATAAATGCATGAGAAATTGTAGAAAAATCATGAAATGAATGGTAATGTGTTATATAACATGAGAATATAGATATCATGCGGTTAGGATTGATTTTTGTGGGGGGAAATGTAATTTTAGGGTTGAAGGCTACAGTAGCTGTTCTTGAGCCCCTTCTCCTTATGATTTTCGTATGAACTGTGTGGTGGATGGAATCATGAATGGATTGAGGGGTTTTGAGATAGACTCAAGGGTCTACACCCTGTGATTTACTTGTAATTTTTGATGTGTGTTTGGGAGGTCTGATCGGGACTCCCACTTTGGGGAAATTCCGCCGCCCAAAACAAAGGTTTGCCCTGTTTGCAGGGAGTTCGATATACCAAATTTATTCGATATGCCAAAATCCTAGCAAATTTAACTAGATACCTGATATCGACAGACCGAAAACACCCGATCGACCGATTCAGGGGTTTTCGGTATACCGAATTCGGTAATATTTAGTATACTATCTGGAGATTCGGTCTACCGTTTTTGTCCTGTGGTATGCGTAAATTGTGAATTTAAATGAAGGATAAATAGTTTTAATGGTAAGTTGAGAATATGTTAATAATGTTTTTCCCATGTAATAACATGAAGGAATGTGGAACCCAAATAAATAGATTTGGACGTAATTTTGGGTTTTGATCCCATAAATGAATGAAATAGATGATTTTGTGAGGTTTTGGACATGAGACCCAATTTATGATTTTAAGCATGGTTTTCATGGCTTGAGTTGGGACCCCTAGTGAAGGGTCAAGTGTTGCAAGGAAATAGTCCTACAACGAAAAAAATGAAATAGAAAATGGTTTGAAAAGAAAGTTTAAAGTGTTTTAAAAGGGAACACTAATAATGTGGTTGCCGAACTTGAGACGGTGTAGGCTGAGCCTGGGTCGTTGTACCTAGTTGTTCGGGTCATCGAGCTCGTGACGGTGTAGGCTGAGCCTAGGTTTTTAAGCCTAGTTGTTCGGTTCACCTACGGTGTAGGCTGAGTCTAGGTCATTGGACCTAGTTGTTCGAAGCACCGATGGGGCGTCAGACAGAGACATATCCCCGTGCACACATGAGAAATGAATTGAGACCGGTTGGCCGGGACGATGACATCACGCACAGGGAATTTCACCGCGACAGTACAAGAAGATAGGGAAAGGATGTCCTCACCTACTGCTTGTGCGCCGGGTTACCCCTGATCAAGATAACAACAGTAAAGAAAGTGCAAATGAATAAAGAAAAAGAAATGTGATGTGGTCAAGATTGGACTTATGAAATAATCTTAAAATACTGAAATGAAATGATGATGTTTTTACCAGTTGTCAGCCTGTATTTATAATTTGGTTTTGAGTCCGTGAGGCACTGTGTTTTAGGCTGGTCTGGTCAGAAATGTGAATTTGAAAGTGTGATTTTGGAAAAAAATCTCAAGTATTGAAAAAAGATATGTTTTGGAAAATGAATTCCAAAGGTTTTGAAAGAAAATGCAAAAGTGTATTTTTGAAAGAGAATATGGTTTTGGAATGAGTTTCCAAATGTTTTGAGAAAAGAAAAGAAACATAGTTTTATAAAGAACATGAATTTGGAATTGAATTCCCAAATGATTCACAATAAAAGAAAAGAGGATTTTCAAAAAGAAAACCAAGTTTTGAAAAAAAAAAGAAAAAAACGAGTTTTTACGGTTTTGCCGAGAGTTTTGTGGTTTGTGTGTACTAGGTGACTTAGATGTCACTCACGCGTGCTTAGTTGGTTTTCAGGTGCAGACCGCGTGCAGCTGAGTTTCGGTGCAGGAGTTGGAACTTCTAGCCGCACATTATGATCCTGAAGGTGAACCTTAATTACAGTTATTTAATGTTTCTGTACTTAGTGTAATTATGCTTGATACTGTGTTTTTGTAGCGTGCTCGGGATCGAGGCGTTACAGAAGGAGAGCGTGAATCCATTTTTGTACCAGATGATGATACAGTGTATCCTCTAGATTGTCAAACTCAAGATGAGAGAGACATGTATGAAGAATAACATAAAAAGCAAATTCAGAGATTCCATGGTTCTGAAATTGTTAGAGGAAGTGGAAGTGGTAGTGGCAGTGTACAGAAAGATAAGGGTAAAGGCATTGCAGGAATGTTTAGAACATATAATCAAAGGTATGATAATCCAGATTCAACAACACGTACAACTGAAAAGTTGAAACAGAAGACTATCAAAGACATGTTTGGAAATGTTAAAGAAAAAGTTGGTCAAACTATGGCCAAATACGCGTTTTTTAATGCTATTCTAGTAAATACTACAAAAGAACCGTATCTACAACATATGCTTGATGTAACGGCCAAAGAAGGTACGAAAGTAAAAGCACCAACTGATTATGATATAATAAACAAATATCTTAAATCAAAAAAGGTAGAATTAGAAAGTTACATTGACAGCTTGAAACGACAATGGCCAACCTATGGGATCACTATTATGTGTGATGATTGGACAAGCATTATCAGAAAACAGATTATCAACTTCATGGTCTACTGTGATGGCCGTACAAATTTTTTAAAATCTATTGATGCTTCTGATGTTATCAGAGATCATAGATATCTTTATAAACAAATAATGGAAGACATTAAGCAAGTGGGACCGTCAAATGTGGTTCAGATTGTCACCGATGACAGTAATTTCAAAAAAACCGGTGAAAAAATTATGTCTAGGGTTACTCGATTTGCAACAAATTACATTGCTCTCCAATCGATAATTGATAAAAGGAGCGAACTAAAGTACATGTTTAATTCACAAGCTTGGTATAAATATCATGAGAGTGATACTCCAATTGGTAAGAAAATAAATTCTATAATTAATAGTCAATCATTTTGGGAAGCTGCTCGAAAGGTAGTAAGCATAATGAAGTCGGTTTCAAAAGTTCTTCGCTTAGTGGATGGTAATGAGAAACCTACAATGGTTTCTTGTATAAGGCAATGAAGTTGACGAAAGATGTTGTAAAAGATGCAACATACAAATCATCCAAATGATACTTGAAAATTATCGAAGAAAGATGGTCCAACATGCTTCTTCACTCTTTACATGAAGCAAGTAAGTAGTTTAATATATATATTTATCTTTGTCGTAATTATATTTACATTATAATTGGTTGTTTAATTACTTTTTTTATTAATGTAGCATACTATCTGAATCCGTAGTACCAATACGATCATGATCTCAGGAATCGTACTGATTTACTATCTTCTATGAGATTGATAATAAAGAAATTGAAGCCAAATGTGGACATTCAAATAAAAACGTTGAATGAAATTAAATACTTTAGGAACCAAATGTTTGGATTTGGAGATCCTTAAGCGATTCGTGACCGTACTTCGATAACTCTAAGTAAGGATTTGTATATTATTTATTTTATTTCATAACATTACATCATAATATGACTAATACATTAATAATTTAATATCATCTTTCAGATGAATGGTGAATACTGAATGGAACAGATGCTCCAAATTTAAGAAAAATTGCAATAAGAATTTTATCTCAAAACTGCATTAACTTCAGGATGTTAAAGAAATTGGAACACATTTAATCTTATCCATACAAAAAGAAGAAACAGATTGGGAACTCAAAGATTAAATGATCTTGTGTTTGTACACTATAACATGAAGCTGAAAATAAAACATATCAGAAAAGGAAAATATAAAGATCACTTCGACCCAATTGATTTGACATATACTAGAGTGGTTGCAAGAAAATAGACAACCAGTACTAGATGAAGAACAAGGTAGACAAAGTTCAAGAATTGCTGCTGAAATAGACATTAATGTTGAAGAATACATTAATTCATCAGAACATTCTCGTAGTGAAACTCCAGGTTTAGGTAGTGAGAGTGATACAGATGATACCTCACAACCACCCGATAATGATGAAGGTGGTGACAATGAAAATGCAACTCAACCTAGAACTGAAGACCTACGAGGAGAAAGTCAAAGGCCGCTTAATCCATCCACAAAAGAAGATGAATTCACACATGCCACACAAGATGAACATCATGGATCTCAACAACCATCATTATAAAAGAAAACCCCGTGAAGACAGTACAAGATTCAGATTCTTAGAGTAGTCATACTAGGGGAAGTTTATTAGAGCCATTTGATTCTCTGAATATCTATAATCCTACAAACCCTTATGACTACAGTTCTTATGGAGATCATTCTTATGAACAATCAGATTACACATCTGAAAGTGGATGGACGAGAACTTCATCTTCTTATATCCCAAGCCAACAAAGTGAATGGGATATGAGCTCCATCTTCAACTATGCACCACCACAAACAGAATATGAGCAACAACCTTATCAAAATCTTCCAAGTCAAGATTGCTTCCCTCAGTAGCCTCAACAAGTATTTATTGCACAGTATCCACTAATAGGATTCCTGATTCAACTGCCAATATCAGATTATCATTATTATATTATGGAATACCAAATATATTATAGCCACATGTCTTGGAACAACTATGTATTGTGGAGGGAATCCCAAATTCAAAAATAAATTCATCGTGCTCACAACATAACTAAACAACAACATAATATTGATGAACCAAGACATTCTTCCTGGTATTAAGCATATATGAGGTAACTTTTATGAGTATTTTTATTTTTAAACATTTATTACGCATTTGTATTAAGTCCAGAATATTTGTATTAAGTCCAGAATATTTTTATCTTAAATGTAGATTATTGTGTACTTTAACTTATTCTAAAGTTTCAAAGCAAAATTGAAAGTTTTTTTATTATTTCCATGAACTTCCGTAAATTTACCGTATTTCCACCGACATTTCCACCGATGTCCGACACGTTTCCTATTTTTGTTGAACCAAAGTTCAATACAAAATCGATGTTTAGAACCATGCTCTGTATGCATTAATAGCAGTTGGTCGGATTCACCAACTTTGATACATAATACTATCAAGGATCATTTTTATTATCATTTTAATAAGCCCCAGGCTCCTAGGATTTCCTAGAATTGGAACCTCCTATTGCCAAACAAAATTACTCATCCTCAAGACATTGAAATTCTATTTTCTAAAGAAGAATTTAAACACATTGTTTTCTTTCTTTCGAGGGATAAATCCCCAGGACCTAATAGTTTTCCCTAGTGTTTTTATCATCCCCTGTGCTTTTATCATCATTTTTATAATATGATAAAGGGCAATCTGATTGTTCTTTTTCAACTCTTCCCTCAGTCAAATAACATTGATATCTTGCAATGCATTAATTAAACCTTTATACCTCTCATTTCTAAAAAAGCAAGGTTGAAAAAATCCATGATTATAAGCCTATTAGTTTATTAAATAGAAGTTATAAAATTATTTTTAAATGTCGTGTCTCTCGACTCAGTCATATTCTCAACATTTTTTTATATAATTCTCAACGTGCTTTTCTTTCCCGTCGCAATATTAAGGATTATTTTTTAGTGGTACAAGAAACACTTCAACTCCTGTACTCTTCAAAGAGGTCAAAATTATGCTTAAATTAGACTTTGAAAAAATCTTTGATAATGTAAATTGAGATTTTCTAATGAATGCTCTTAAAAGATTTGATTTTGCAAAAAAAAATGAATGACTTGGATGAAAATGTGCATCTTTTTAGTAAAATTCTCTATCTTAGTCAATGACTCCCCTAAATGTTTTTTTGTAGCCTTAAATGGATTTAGACATGATGATCCTCTGCTTCCACTATTATTTATATTTGTTACTCATGTTTTAAATAGAATACTATATTTAGAAAAAGACAATAACTTAATTGAAGGAAGAAAATTCCCTCACAATAGTCCTAATATATTAAATATACAATATGTTGATGACACCTTACTTTTTCTAACCCCACCTGATAATTGTATCATTAACCTCGAAAGAATTTTTTGCTGCTTCTAAGCTTGCTCTGGATTAAAAATCAACTTCAATAAATCCTTCCTAACTAGAATTAGAATTTCAAAACCCATAACTAATAGATACAATGCTATACTGGATTGTACTAAGACTACTCTGCCAATCACCTATCTAAGTCTTCCCTTGCATTTTTAAAAAACCTCTTATAATGAATGGACTACAGTCATAGGTAAAATCACTAGCCAATTAGAATCTTAGAAGTCTAAATACTTAAGACTTAGGGAAGATTTACCCTCCTTAATTAAGTGTTATCAGCAATCCTAACCTATCATTTATCTATCCCCCGTTTACCAATCAAGGTAAAGAAGGAAATTGATAGAATTCGAAGGAGATTCTTGTGAACTTCAAATTCTTCTAAAAATAAAAGTATCCCTCTTGTTAAATGATAAAGTATATGTAAGAAAAGGCAACAAAATGGTTTGAAAATTATTAACATAAGAAATTTTAATACTACACTTAAGTGTAAACTGCTTTGAGAGTTTCTTAGAAATAATAATTGCCTTAAATGACCCACCCTCATCAAGAGTAAATATTTCTTTCATAACAACTTTAGGATTTTATTAAATGTCTCCTTTAGAAATTCCTCGCCACTTTGGCAAGAACTAAAGTTAACACTTCTACTAGATTTTCAGTAATTACCAATGGCGAGAAAATCCTTTTCTAGGAAAATAAATGGACTACAAATACTTCTCTAAAATTTGTTTTCCCTGACTTATATTCTCCAACTAAGAATAAAAAATATTTTCTTCCAAAAATGCTTTTAACATTTCTAAATAAAGGACAAAGGCATTCGACAATAGCATGTTTATTTCTTCACAATACCCTAGCCTCCAATTTCAACAACCATATGGTCTTTTGAGCTCTATTTTCTTGTCAAATGAAGATGATTTTGTTTCCTGGATCATTACAGCTAAATAAAAATTCACAGTCAAGAGTTGTTATAGCATTTTAAATGATTGAGGACTAAGATCTATATAGAAAAACTCCATTTGGAAATATGATGCTCCTTTAGAAGTTGATGTTTCATGATAAAATTTTATCATGATCTCGAGTCCAACTCACTACCATGGTACTAAATGTCTACACGTGTCACCGAAATTTCTCCGACACGTGTCTTATTTTCAATTTACCGACTTGACTCCGATACGATATCGAAATGGAAATTTTTTGAACAATTGTAAATTTTTTTTACCATGTTTCCACCGACATACCGATATTTCCCCGACACGTGTCTATTTTTCAACTTATCGAAGTCCGACACGAAATCGACATTTAGAACTATGTTCACTACAAAATTTGTAGTGCTAACGTGAAATCAACTTTACACATTTTTGTTGCATTGTTCTACTTCTAAAGCTATCTGGGAATCCTTAATAGTAGATGCAAACAATCATTTGCATAACATTAATATTTCTAGAATTTTTTCCTTATACACTGCTTTCAAGTTCAACATTTATCTACGTGGATGGAACACTCTTGTTCTAGGTACAATCTTGTGCTTATAGTTAAACAAAAATGAAGTTGTATTTAGAAACCATGGTAGAGATATTTCCTCAATATTTCATCACATTCTATTACTAACCTCTTGTTAGCGAAAAAACATGTTTACTGGGCAGAGAACAAATCATGCTTTCATACCACATGCTCTAGATGCAACTAAAGCACGATTGAGACCAAGCTTACTCAGTAATGAATGATCCATTATTTGATACACTAGTTAATGGAAATGCAACTATGGACGTAAGCCGACAACGAATCATTACTCCGACTACTGCAAGTCCAAGCTCCTCAGACCTAGTGCCATAAGGATATTAAGCATACAAATTTGTGGTACTCAATTTTTTTTAACAAACTTTAATATAGATGCTCATGTTATATTTTGCCCTATCCAATTTATGTTATATTTTGCCCTGTTCGGCTTATATTCATGATTGTGGCAATATTTTTACCTCCTAACCTACGTATAGGAACGACAATTGTATTTTTGTATACTTAGTTGTGATACTCATAGCCAAGTATAGTCATATTCCAATGTATATATACTACAGTTTACAAAAAAGCACAAGTCTTGCAAAATAGAAGTACGATGTCATAAATCTAATACAGAAAAAAAAAATAAGGTTTAAGAAAAGGGGATTTTTCATCATCCCAATACAAACTTAGCTGCGAATTATCTAATTTCTATTTCAGAAAAAGATTCCAATAAGTGCCAACAAAGTTTCATCGTAATCTAAGACATAATGACTATTAATTTTTAATATAAAATTTAACAGTTAAAATTTAACAATACAAGTTGAATTTTAAGATCAAGGATTAATAAATGTTTAATTTAAATGAAAATTTCACCATGTATTTATAGATATCTAATAAATACATCTATAGAGTTATTTTTTCCCAATTATGTAATTATTTTTTAAAAATAAGGTGCCTACAACCACATTGGTTGTAGGCACCAACAAGAATGTTAACCCTATTTCATAAAATGGTATATGTACAAGGACTTTTTCCTAAAGGCACCATTTTTTTACTTTTTTTTGTTTTTAAAAATAAAATTTAATCATATAGATAGTTAACCTGTATTAAAGTTTCATTCTAATCTAAGTTATATTCATAGTCGATTTTTAATCTAAAATTTAACGGTTAAAATTTAACAAAATGTGTTGAATTTTAAGACCTTCAAATCAAGGGTTAATGATTGTTTAATTTAAATGAAAACTTCACCATGTATTTATGAATATCTAATAAATACATCTATATAGTTATTTTTTCTCCTTATACATTTATTTTTAAAAAATAAGGTACCTACAACCACGTTGGTTGTAAGCACATGTTAGAGTTATTGGTTTCAATATATCTAGAACCATATGTACATTATTTACAGGGGATTAAGCCCAAACTAATGAGACACTTTGTTATGGCTTTTTCTCTCTAACATGGTACCAAAGCGAGGTTAAAGAGGTCAGATCCTAAACCCTAGCTACGGGCCCCACCCTCTCTCTCTCCTCCCAACATCGACCAGGACAAGCCTTCCCCCACCCTTTACCGACCAGGCCAGGCTGCCAGAACCCCTCCTCCAGCCAAAACAGGTGCCTCCTCCACTTCTGCTGAGGCCAGGAACCACCACCACCCAGCAACTAGGCCCTTCCGAGGCCTCCTCCCCTGCAATCCAGCCACCGGCTAGCCCCTCCTGCAGGTTCTCCAACCATCAGTAGACCCTTCAGGGGCCCCCCTCCTTTTACCCCTACTAGTGTTTCCAGCCGATCCAGTGATCCAAATCAGACTTCTACCTGCTGTTTATTTTCTGCCTACTGCCTGTCACTACTGCAATGGCTACCTCATCCTCCCATGACTCATGGTTGAAGAACCTCAGTGGCACATCAATCAAAATAAATGGGAAGAACTATGTATTGTACTCTCAGGCATTTTGAGATATTTCTGGGAGCCCACCAGAAGATTCGTCACATCACCCAAGATCCTCCGAATGTGAAGGATGCCACATACGACGATTGGTTTGCCGACAACTATGCCATGATCTAGTGGCTGATCACCAGCATGGAAGAAAATATTTCAAGAGGAATGATGATGTTGAAGCCGATGAAGAAAATCTGAGACAGTTTGAAAAGTTTATATGAAAACAAGAAGAATATATCACAAGTCTATGAGATCTATGAACAGCTCATCACCCTTGAGCAAGGGAATGTGTCTGTTCAGGATCTGTATTCCAATTTACGTGCCCTTATATACGAATTAGAAATTTACCAACCGTTTGTAGCCAACATCACCAAGAAGAAGTATTGTAAAGAGCTGGTAGTAGTTGTTTTTCTCTCGACACTCAACCCAAAGATTGCTTCATAGATACATAGTTAGATTCTAGGGGCTGACACATTTCCTCTCACAATCCACTTCTTCGCATGTTTTGAGGATTTCCACTGGCACCCTTGCTACCACTCAAGATCATTCCGCCATGGTTAGCTCCACTAGAGGTCGTGGATGAGGATGCAATCGAGGCAAATCATCAAGGAAAGATTATGGGAATCGAAAGTGTGATTATTATGGTTGCACCAATTACTTTTCTGAAAAATGCTGGGAAAAATCCGACAAACCTGAGTGGGCACAAAATGCAATGACAATTGATTCTTCTACAGCCTCCACCACCACGGAGTCTGCTCCCATCTCCCCGGATGAATATGAACGTCTCTTACAGGGTCAACCTTCACAATCCACTACTACTGCTTCCCATGTTTCCAAACTCTCCATTCCAAGTACTGGTGCTTTCCTAGTTTCAAAAGACACTTCTTGGATTATAAATTCAAGTGCTTCTAGTCATATGACAAACACCTACAACCTTTTCTCCACATTGCAAATGGTAAACTTTATCAAGTTGGGGGTGAAAAGATGGTGAAAGTCACTACAAAACTCTCATTGGACAAAGTCCTTTACATTCTGTTAGTGCAATTACTAAAGCTTTATGCCACTATGTAACCTTCTTTCCATTTCATTGTACTTTTCAAAACTTGAAAACCTAGAAAAAGATTGATTTAAGCCTTAAGTGTGGTAATGGCTTATTCCTACTTGTTAAGATAAGGTCCCACAAGCTATTGTATCCATCGTAAGTTCATCTTCGTTGATATGGTATTTTCAACTTGGTCATCCTTCCCTAAAGAAACTTCAATAGACTTTGCCATGGATGTAGTTAGAGTCCTTTGAGTGTAAGTCGTGTCAATTGAATAAGCATTACCATGTCACCTACCGTAGTCAGGTCTTGTTAATCAAAGTCATTTTGAACTTATTCAAGATGAGCCTTGCCGTGTGACTTCTATTTCAAGTTATCACTACTACATTATATTTATTGATAGTGTATTTATTGAAAGATCACAAGTAAGTTCTTGATATTATTAAAAAAATTGTTGAAATAAAAATCTAATTTTCTACCATTACTTATATCTTTCGCACTAATAATGCTTTAGAATTTGTGTTGAAAGATCACAAGCAAGTTCTTGATATTGTTAAAAAAATGCTAAAATAAAAACCCAATTTTCTACAGTTACTCGTATCTTTAATGCTTTAGACTTTGGTTATTCTGATCTTGCTGCCTTTTCTGATTCCTTGGGAATAATTCATTAGATTTCTTGTTCTCACACCTCTCAGTAATGTTGTTTAAAGAAAACAAAGATATATTCTTAATGTTGCTCACATTTTACTAATTCAAATGAAAATTCCCAAAACTTTTTGGTCTCGTGATGTTTTTACCACCACCTTTCTTATGAATCGTAAGTTCCCTGCTACCTTACTTGGGGGAACACTCATAAAAAGGCTCACTCCTAATCATCCACTGTTCCATCTCTGTTAGAGTTGTTCTCTAGATAGTGGGTTAATGGATATCCATTAACCCATTTATACCATAATCTCCTATTTATATGTAACTTAAGCCCTCTAATGAAACATGGTTTTATTTCCTCTCAACATCGTATCTAGAGCATAGGTTCTCTTTCCTCTCTCAAAAACAACAACAAAAAAAACCCTAGATCTACCCACCGTCGGCCACTGCAGAGTCGTTTCCGGCGAACCGCCGGCAACTTTCGGCCATCCGACTTCATCTCCCTTCCGCACAGACTCCTCCTCCGGTCCAGTCCCAGCCCGCCGCCGGCAGGCACTGTTCCGCCACACTCCCCTCCTCTTGCAGCAGCCGCCAGCCACTGTCCAACAGCCAGAGTCGCCGGCAACCCTCCCACTGGATCACCGGCCCATGTGGTCTAGTCGGTGATGCCCGTGTGTCATTTCTTCGTCTGTGTATGGGCAGTCCAGCCCTCTGGTGAAATGATTTGAGTGTGTTTGGCCATGTTCTAGGCCACCTTCACGTCTCCAGACTCTGTTTTTTTATAGATACGTCAAATCTACCACGTTGGTGAGCAGTTTTTTTTCAACATTCTTGTGTGCATCATTTGTTTTGTTCCCTTTGTCAGTATGACATCTCGTGATCTATTGATGAAAGGACTCAGTGGTACCTCAGAAAAACTCTCGGGCCCCAATTATCTCCTGTGGTCCCAGAGTTTTGAGACGTTCATGTTGGCTCACAAGAAATTGAAACATCTTACTCATCCGCCACCTGATGTCAAGTCTGATTCGTATGAAGATTGGTTGGCTGACGATGTTGCTGTGATCACATGGATGGTGAATAGTATGGAGTCTGCAGTTGCTCGTGGCGTCCTTTCTCTTAGACCAGCCAAGAACATTTCGGATACCCTTCGGTTGACATATGGTCATGAAAGAAACATCTCCAGGGTTTGTGAAATATATGAGCAGTTATTTACCTTGAGACAGGATGACAAATCTGTCCAAGATCTGTTTACTACTCTTCGGGCTCTTCTCGAAGAATTGGAGGTCCATCAGCCCTTGACACCTTGACACCTGACATCACTCGTCAGAGCAGGTACCGTGAAGAACTAGCAGTGGCCGTGTTTCTCACTGCCCTCAACCCTGATATTAGTTCTCAGGTCCGTGGTCAAGTATTAGCTGCCGATACTCTACCTAATCTCCGGACAACCTTTGGCAAGGTCCTCCGAGTTTCTACGACAGCCTCCTCTACAGTTTCTGAGTCCTCTGCCTTAGCTGCCACTAAGGGACGTGGTCGTGGTGGCTCCCGTGGTCGGGGCCGCTTTGATGGTGGTAGTCGTCACAAGTGTACACATTGTGGCAAGTCTGGACATCGCATTGAAAGATGCTGGGATTTACATGGTCGTCCGTCCTCCTCGTCTGCACATGTCACTACGACCTCTACTCCAGCTCAGTCCACCAGTGAGGAGCACACTGTTACCATCTCACAGGCAGATTATGACAGATTTCTACAGCTTCAGGCCACTGATTCCACAGCCACTGCCTCCTATTCTGCTTCTGCAGGTACTAGTACTTTCTTAGCCTCCAGGAAACCCTCCTGGATAATTGATTCTCAATTATCTGATATTAAATCTGTTGCAATTGCTGATGGTAGGTCGTGTTTAGTATCTGGAGAAGGAGCTGTGCAAGCCTCTTCCCAACTACATCTTGATAAAGTCCTTTATGTTCCTACCTTTCCTGTAAATCTTTTATCCATCAGTGCTATTACCAAACAAAGCACCAAACAACTTTGTTGTAATGTGACCTTTTTTTCCTTTCCATTGTACCTTTCAAGATTTGCAGACAGGTAAGAGAATTGATTTGGACCGTGAACGTGACAATGGCGTGTACATGCTGGTCCGTGATGACATCCCTCAAGGATTAGCGTCTGTTACTTCTACTTCTGAGCCGTCTTCTCTGTGACATTACCGTTTGGGCCATCCTTCTCACCACCGTCTTCAGCAGGCTTTGCCATGGGTAACTGTGTCACCTTTTGATTGTGAGTCGTGTCAGTTGGGAAAGCATCATCGTGCTTCCTTCAAGTCGTTGCATCTAGTGTCTAGTTCCACCTTGTTTGCATTAGTGTATTGTGATATCTGGGGTCCCTCCAGAGTTGGGTCTGTATAAGGTCATCGTTATTATGTTTCGTTTATTGACGATTTTTCCAGAGTGTCGTGGATATATCTGTTGAAAGATCGTGGTTCTATATTTGATGTACTAAAATCCTTTATTCCAGAAATAAAAAATCAGTTTCGAGTTACTATCAAATATTTGCATATTGATAATGCTTTGGAATTTGTTCAGCACAGAGTTCATTCTTTTTGTACATCTCTTGTTCTACATCAAACTACCTGTCCTCACACCTCTTAGCAAAATGGAGTGGCAGAAAGAAAACACAAGCACCTTCTTGATGTTGCTCGCACCATTATACTCCATATGAAGGTGCCCAAATATCTGCGGTCTGATGCGATTCTTACCGCAGCATATCTCATTAACAAGATGCCCTCCGCTCCTCTTGGGGGAGCCATTCCTATTACATGTCTCCAGCAAGATACTAGTCTGTTTTCTTTGCCTCCCAGAGTTTTTGGGTGTACAGCTTTTGTCCAAGATCTTTCTCCTGACCTTGACAAACTGTCTTCTCGGGCCATTAAGTGTGTATTTGTGGGGTATTCCAGAACTCAACGAGGATACCGGTGCTTTCAACCCCCCACTGGCAAGTATTATGTTTCGACCGATGTCACCTTTTCTGAGTCCTCCCCATACTATGGTGAGGCTAGTGTTGAAGGGGAGTCCAGTGTTGAGTCTGTTCCCCTACCTGTGATTGTTCCTACCACATCAAATCCACCTTCCGTCCCGATGAATCCCACTCCTTTACAGGTATATCATCGGCGCCAGCGACCGCCACCTCCACCTCCACCTCCACCTCCGGCGCAACCAAGCTCTTCCTCTGATGCAAATCTCCCACAGCATGACCTTCACTTGCCCATTGTCCTAAGGAAATGTACTCACTCTTCTACTGCTCACCCTCTTTCCAACTTTGTTACCTATGACTCTCTACATCCACAATTCCGTGCCTTTGCCTTGTCTCTTTCCACTGTGTCTATTCCCAGGAATCTCCAGGAAGCACTTTTACACCCGCAATGGAAGGCTATTATGGATGAAGAGGTGACTGCCTTGGTAGCCCGTAACACTTGAGAATTGGTGGCTCGTCCTGTAGGAGCCCACGTAGTCACCTATCGTTGGGTATACACAGTCAAATACAAAGCAAATGGCACCGTTGATCGATACAAGGCCCGACTAGTCGCTCGGGGATTCACACAGACGTATAGGCTTGATTATAATAAGACCTTCTCCCTAGTTGCCCGTCTTAATTCTATCAGGATTGTTCTCTCTGTGGCTATCAACCACTCCTGGGATATTTGTCAGCTAGATGTCAAAAACGCCTTCTTGTATGGTGATCTCTCAGAAACAGTTCTTATGGAGCAACCTCCAGGGTATGTTGCTCAAGAGGGAGAACAGGGTATGCAGACTCAGGAAGGCGATCTATGGCCTAAAGCAGAGTCCCAGAGCATGGTTTGAAAAATTCAGCAAAGTTGTGATGCAAGCAGAACTCCGACAATGTGCTGTAGATCACTCAGTCTTCTACAGGCAATCTGCACAGGGGTGTGTGATTCTTGTGGTCTATGTAGATGATATTCTGATGACAGGTAATGATCAAGATGACATCAAGGAGGTAAAAGATCATTTGGCAGCTCACTTTGCAATCAAGGATCTGGAAAACAGGTACTTTCTTGAAATCGAGTTCGCTTATGTAAAGGGAAGAACTATGCTATCTCAAAGAAAGTATGCTCTTTATCTCCTTCAGGAAACAGGTCTCTCGAGATGCAAACCACAAAACACACCTGTTGATCAGTCACCATTGTTTTGGGATATCCATTCTGAACCATTAAAAGATTCAAGTCAGTACAGGAGATTGATCGGCAAACTCATTTACTCTACTGTGACTCAGCCAGATGTTTCATATGTTGTGGGTCTTCTTAACCAGTTTATGCATGAGCCAAGGAAAGTACACTGGAATGGAGTCCTGCGAGTTCTTGCCTATGTAAAAAGTTCTCCAGGAAAGGGTTTGATCTATGGTAAAAATGGTCATGTCAATGTGGTGGCATACTCAGATTCAAGCTATGTAGGGGACAGAGGGGATCGGAAGTCTACCTCCGATTTTTGTACCTATATAGGAGGGAATCTAGTTACATGGAGGAGTACGAAGCAAAATGTGGTATCTCGTTCCAGTGCAGAGGCAGAATATAGATCGATGGCACAGACTGCATACGAGATGGTGTGGGTCCAATCCTTCCTGCCTGAGTTGGGATTTGCACCAAAGACACCCATGCCGATGTTCTGCGACAACCAGGCCGCTATCTTCATTGCCAACAATCCCACTTTCCATGAGCGCACC